>MNCI01025207.1:5131-16748 GCA_015680685.1 Gnetum montanum | reverse complement strand
GTGAGTCATTCAAATCAAGTTAATATTAGCTACACTCAACTATGGATCATGTAAGGAAAAATTTCTTCATCAAATGTTATTCCCTCAAACTAATGAAGGGATTTAGCTCATGATGATTATGTGGAAGGAGTTTCATCTAACTATTGACTCTCGAAGGTTTTTCCTTATAGCCTTTCTTGTTCCTCATATTTTTTCTTGTTGCCTTAGTCATAAAGTTTCATTATGTAGGAACTTACTTACTTACCTGCTCACTTTCTTATTTCATTTTCAAGTCTGTTATAGTAAATCCACAATGCAATTTGACTTTATGGTGTAGTTTCTAAATTGATTTCCCCTATTTTCAAATAATGGGTTAGTATAATGGCTATGATATACTTAATTTGTGGTCCATTTAATAGATAAATGGAAAAATGGTGTCAAGGCTAAGAAGCTTTGTTGCCTAATAAGTCAATTACTAGTAAGCTCCTAAGGGCTAGAATTTCTCCATGTAGAACATAACACCAGTTCTTTCCTCTAGGACAACTATTTGAGGTTCTTTCTTTCATTGGTCAAGCTCATGCCTTGTCTTTATAGTAGCATCCCTTCTAACCTAAGCTTCTGTTGGTTGGTATGGCCTAGTCATATGCTTTGTGATGTAGTACCCTTCTTGTACGTGACTAAGGTTTAACCTTATGAGGGTTGCTTGCAACATTGATGGTGTAGAACATTTTGGAGGTAACCCAATGTTGTCCTGTGAATCTTTCCACCTTAGTTGTTCATCCTGGTAAAAGACAAATGTGAAGTCAGGATAATACGGATAAGTGTGATCATAGGAGATTCTAGTTTGCATGGGTGCACTCTAGTCTTCTTCATTATAATTCCATGTCATAAATCTTATTAAATTCATTAGCAAGTGATGATTTCTCCTTATGTGTAGAAGCCATATTAAATGTTTAATGCCTTAAGTTTGTACTTTGGAAAAATTTATTTAAGTGTGAAGGATTTGCTTGATGATCCTGAACACAACAAACTTTGTAAAATCAACTACCTAGTGAACATTGAAACATCCCTGACAATAGTGCCAATGATGAGTGGTTGGTGATAAAATCCATTTTACATAGGCTACGAAATTAAGCATCTGATATTGGAGTTGCAATATCCAATATCTGATATTGGAGCCCTAGCTACGACATTAGACATCCAATATCATGGGACACGTGCCTGCCTATAAATATGACATTTAGTCACATGGTCCAACACACAATTTAGTCAACTTGTATTGAAACTTCTCCTGTTTAATTTCATAGCTTAGCAATAGAGTGAATGCCTACAGTGTGGTGTTGGGCAATTGTCCAGAATCTTTATTTAAGTGAAGTGTACTTAGGCACAGTTCATGATCAAAATAAAGATCGAGATTGTTTTTCATCATTGCAACATTCACTTAGCTTTACTATTTTACTTAACATAGTTTTTACTATTTTCTTAGCTTAACTATTTATATTTACAATACTTTATTTTCTTTGCTCAGTAAAGTGGAATGAGTATGATTGATTTCAAGTGTTAAGTGTAATCATTTGGTAACCCAATAGTGGTTTCACTTGGTTCGCTCAATAGTGAACTCACTTGGTAATCCTAGTAATAGTTACATGAGCCCAAGGCATGTATGAAGATCTAGGAACAAATACTCATCACACTAGTGTAGACTTAGAATTATTTCCACACTTTACCATCATAGATAGAAGACATGACCAACAAAACATTAGTGATCATTTACCTCACAATGAGTTAAACCATACACCTAGATTTTACTAGCTCACATGGAAAGACAACAATCTTGAACTTTAATCAATTACTAGCATAATCACATTGCCTCATCCATGGATTATGATCAGCTTATGCGTGAATACTCATAACTTATATGGTTGGGCGTTGGATTACTCTATTACTCATAATTAGCATCATTGTTGCAGACTTATCAATGTATGCTAAGTAATTAATTACACAAAGCTTGTTGTACTTGAAACACAAAGTTAAAATTTATAACTCTAACTAAGCACACTTAAAAAAATTTCTTAAACCATGACATGACTTCAAGCAAGGATACATTATCACTTGCCAAGGAACTACAAATAAGTAGTGAGAGAATCGAAGAGGAAGAAGACTAGAGTATGCTAATGCAGACAAGGATCTCGTATGCTCATCACAATCCTTACTATCTTGATTTCACCTTCATCTTTCATCAGGATGGCCAATTAAAGTGGAGAGATCTTCAAGGAAACATTGTTCTAACACCAAAATTTTTGACACCCATCATGCTCCAAACCGCTCTCAAGGGAATGAAACTAAGTGAGGCACTTGGAAGGTATCATATGACCAAACACATGACCGGACCCAATGAATCCACTAATGAGCAGCTAAGAAAAGACAATGCCATGGAAACCAAACATGAGCAAGACAAAGAAAAGACAACTAACTCTACTATTTTCTTGGAGGAGCTTGATGGAGATACCTTTATTATTGAACAACTCCACTGAAATCATGAGTTTCAGTCACAAGAACCTACCATTCAACTAGAGGAACCTATTAGGAATAAATCACACTGTGACTTAGTAGAGATAGGCAGGAGGTACAACAAAGACTCAAGGCTAAGATTTCTTGCTAGATCTCATAGAGAAGAAGATTAGAGTCATCATAGGAGGACAAGTCAGCACTATTTTCCTACTACCTCATCTATATTCTCACGATCATTAGAAGACTTTGACAGAAGGAGGAAAAGGTACAAATATCATGATAGGGAAGAGAGGAGAACTCATGACCACCATGACCATCATTATTGTTACTTAAGACATTATGATTCAGAAGATGAAAGGATCAAAGAGATCATGAAAGGGATGAACATAAAAGGAGGCACTACTACAACCAAGTGCACAAACATAATCAAAATAATAGACAAACACAACAAATCCTCTTCTCAAAAACAAGTTTCCCACAAAAAATTAAGACTTCATCGAGACCAACTTCTTCCACAACAAATCCTCTTATCAAAAACAAGTTTCCATCATTGTCAAACACAAACATGCAAACTATCATGCTTACCAAAATAGTCATAGATTGGATAAAGGCAAGGCCGCTCCCTAAGAAAAGAATTGATCCAAGAGTTCCTTTGATTTACCTATGAGTAGCTAAAAATTTTCCATGAAAAGCTCTATTAGACTTAGGTTTTAGGGTAAATTTGATCTCTTACAAAACATATAAGCATAGAACTTACCAACCTTGAAGGAGTGCAACATTTGGTTAGAGCTGGTAGATCAATCTATAATCATTCCTTTAGGACAGGTTGACGATGTAGTGACCACTATCAATGGTTGATCTTATCCGGTAGACTTTCCTATGATTGATGTAAAAAATGATGATAAGGAATTTCCAATTATCAAGAGAAGGACATGGCTTAGCATAGTTGATGCTAAGCTAAGTATGAGAGATTTATCTATTGAAATCTCTAAGGAAGACATGCATAGAGTCATACATACAAAGTAGATTCCATGAATTACTACTGATAAACAAGAGTGCCATTGTGGATCAAGCTTCTAGAATGTCAATACAGTTATCATACCAGTCCACAAAAACAATGAAAAACAAAAGTGTGCACAAGAAAGAGTAGGGGCCACTAACCCAAAAGACACCCCGTGGCCAACAACTGAGAACATTAAATTGTCCAAAATATGCATGGAACAATCTGATTTAATTATTAATTCCCATTCTAAGAAAATAACTCCAACTAAGGACCAAAAAACAAAAATATTAAACTATGATCATACACCACTAGGAAAAGAAAACAAGGACTTAGGCGATTAAGATTCCATTACCATCAAGATTACATGGGACAATAATCGAAATATTAAATCACTAAAGATGGTAAGTGATCTGCATGATCTAGGAGATTCTAGGGAGCATTTTCTGAATACTCACCTATGAGTTCAATTGTGGGGATGTCAATCTAGAACTGTATGTACTTCACTAAATTTTTATTTTCTTTTAATTTTACACATTCTTTAATACCTTTTCATTCTTTTATACTTTTTTCACTTATTCAATTTTTGATATTCTTTCACATTTTTCACTTCTTTGATGATTTTTCATTCTTTGACATCTTTCATTCTTTGCATCTTTTCCCAATTCTTACTATCTTTTTCATACTTTGTTTTCATTTCCTTTATAAATAATTTTAATCATTAATAAAACACACTATGAATAAGGCAATATGTAGTCCAATAAAGTGAATATTTCTCTATGTTATCAAGTCATAAAGGGTTGATTATTTGAATAGTGAACCCACACCATCCATCCCATTAATAAGAGGTTCTTACCATGGCCATAAAGATATTCTTCTCACCACACAACTATGAATAAAATTGTGATCATTATGCTTGGACCAAAAAGTGAATAACCAAGTGGGCATGTAAAGGGTGTTGCATCAAGGGGATTTGTGGACTCTCTTGGATTACTTCTATTAAGTTCTATCATGTTGTCTAGCTTGTATTATATCCTTGTAGATCTAACAAAAATTGGGATTAAGAGTATCAAAAGTGCTACCTTACCATGTCATTAGAAAGACATGTTATCCATGCCTGAAAGTAGTCCTTTTGTAAGGCTGGCATAGACAAAAAATAAAAGAGCATAGAATAAATTTCTGGGGGTTTCATTGTGATGAGTCATGATTTGACTGGCTTCGATATTAGAGCCTCGATATCGGATACCTAATATCAGAGCCCAAGACATGATGTTGAATATCTGATATCTCGAGGTATATGTTGGCCTATAAATATAGTGCTTGGGCTCACAATTTTGGATTAATTTTTGTCATAGCATAGCAAAGTTCTTGCAATTTTTTTTCTTCAGAATTAGAATATTTTCTGAGTGCCTACAACAGGAGTTTGAGTGTGTACAGAACTTTATTAGAACACTGATGTACCTGAGCATAGCAGTGAGATGGGAATAAAGATGAGCCCTTTTCATCATCCTTGTAGCATTGAGAATAGATTAATATTTCTTTAATGCATTCATCATTCAAGCACTTTACTTTAATGCATTTTCGTTAAGCAATTAATTTCTAGTTGCTAAAAAACACAAGCACAACCACTTCAAGCATACATGTAACACTTGATAACCCAAAAACGCTTAATGTTTAGTAACCCATAAGCGCTACATGCACTCAAGATGTGTTTAGAAAGTGGAAACAAGTACTTGTATTAGGCTAACAGATAAAAATCATGTGCCTCAATTGCACTTAAACCATACCCTTGGGCTTGATGATGAGCCAAGAAAAATTTGATGTTGGATACCTTTAAAATTTTATCTTTCCTTTGTTGTAGAGATTATCACCTCATCTGTGACTAACCCACGAGTCATATTTGTGAAGGAACGATTTAAAAAGTCAAAAGAAATCATCAAGACAATAAATAATTAGAATTGAATCTAAAAAAATTTCACACTTATGCCTATCATTCATAAGTAAAATTATGAGCCTTTATCCTAACTTCTAATCACAAGTTCAAGAATAAAGATTTATAATTAAATCAAATTGAAGTAAAAGTTACAATCAAGATGATGATGAGAATTATAAGGGAGACTTCACCTAATCTTGTGATTCTGCCTTGCTATTTTTACAATGCAGCAACCTCGATAATTGCTACAATGGACTCTAATGGTCTATAATTGCTACAAAGCTCAACCAATCCTCACATAATAATTTTTCAAGGGGAAATTAGGCTTCAATCTAATGTAGGTTTGCTTGGGTATCAATCCTAGTGCACACCTTGGCTGCATGTTGGATTCACTCGAGTTGTACAAAAGATGCTAAAAAATGCCCAAATGGTGCACCTCAAGTTATAATTTGAAGTCTTATTTATACTTCACAAATGTTTAAAAATAACTATTTTAATAATAGGTAGATAACATAAATCTACTAGTATCAAGTAAAAATGCTGAGTTTGGCATCTTGGGATCATGGACTCCAATGGAAATGGTGGAAGAGGCATCCTAAAACGTAATGGTAGGGAACATCCCACTGCTGCCAACTATCCTTGCTACATCCTATAGCTGCCACTATTTTCCTGAAACAATGAAACCCACACTATGTGCTTGCCTACTATCATCATCGCCTGTCATTGCCATTGTTGTCACCTACCTTAATGCCACAGCTACATCCATTTTTGTTGCATCTTGCCGCATGTCATCACATGCATTATTGTTTTCGCTTAGTGGCTAGTATGCCGATGCTATCCTGGCCCACATCGCTAGTGCTCTATGCCTGCTATCATTGTCCTTGCCACACTGCTCGTCTCACATGTGAACTTTTTGCTGTCATGCTCCCCATCGTTGCATTCTACTATTTTTGCTCTTGCCGCGCTGCTATGCAACAGTGAAACCCTCGTTCGCCAGCAACATCAAACCTTGACTGTCACTACCATCCTACTACACGCATTGTCATTACTTACTACCACCATGCTTTGCATGACCTGCCTTGACCACACTATGTACTTGATGCTACTCTGCCCATATGCCTGTAAAAACCCATAGTGACACCACATTCGTCAAACCCTCAATGTTGCCAATGCTACTATGAGGGCAGCCAATGCCTATTTTTAGGGTTTAGGCTCAAACAAACATAGAAGCAAAGCTACTACATAAAACGTTTTTGGGGAATCTCATCCCTCTTCAGTATGTTTACAGAAGTGATGCTAAAATGTGGTTTGAGCAACAAGTGCAGGATGAGAATTTATAGAGTCCCATCTTCAAAAAAGAAAGTAATGGTTATGTGCTAAAAATAAAGTAACAGTTACATGCTAAAAATAGAGTAATGATTACATGCTAAAAATAGAGTAACAATTACATGCTAAAAATCATAAACCCTATTTTGTGTTGTACTTTAACCATTAATAAAACACAAGAATTCATTATGCCAATGGTAAGATACCTCACGTCTCGATTTCTGCAATCCCTTCTAAGTCCATCTCATCTCACTATTTAAATAATCATAACTTGTGGTTTTGTGTAACATAGAGTAATTTTCCTCATTTGGTGGTACTAACATGTGTATTTTCCTTAATAGGTATGTGTTACATTCAACTCCTTAAGTGCCTAATGATACTGTTAGGCGTGGTTATACAAGGGAATTAAGGGTTGGAGCTTGCTTTGGGGAAGACCCACTTATATAACTATTGTATCTTATACTTGTCCAACAATTGCACATCATCTTGAATCTTCCAAGAGCAATAAGTGTTCATCAAAACTTCCCTTTACATCACATGGCTCCATTCTATACCAAAGAATACATTACCCATCTCATCAAAACTTCATGAACTTTCATATTGAGATTCCTTCTTTACACACTATCCATGCCAAATTTTTGAAGAAATATGCATCAACCATCATTCAAGACCCTCTAAATACACTTCAAACCTTCCAGACAATCAAGAGGATTCATTTTCCATCTTCAAAGCTCATTGAAAAATGAAAATTCTTGGCCTCTTCAATATTTGAGCACCTCGATATCAGATCCCTGATATCAAATCCAACAAAAAGTATAAATAGGCAAACATTTAGCCAAATTTTTCATTTCTCACATTTACACCTAAGGAAGATTTTTCAACTTTTCTTCTCTAATTCCAACTCTAACCTCCTAGCTTCACCAAGCCATAACTTACACATTATTGCTCCAATTTTTGTGATTTTCAAATCTATTTGACCTCGGAGTGCTCATCTTAGTCCTGAAGGTGCTAGTAAGGAAACTTTGAGCCAATTTTTCAAAAAAACCTAATGCCCATATGGTATTTTTTAAGGGTAAGTATGAAAAAAAAATTGAAAATTTTTAATAAATATCAATCATATTAATGCCAAAACACTTGAATAATGCTCTCAAGGAACCATAACCATCATTAGAAGTCATGAATAAGAAAAAATTAGACAATTTTGAGGGATTATAATGAACTAACACTTATGGAGTAACTTTCTGAAAATTCGCTAACTCTACAATCATTATGAACTAAGAACTTAATGTAACTAAGGGCATGGTTAAGGTATAGGATCATTAACAATAAATGAGAACACCTTATTAATTCTAAATCCTTAATTGATTGCAGATGGCCCCAAAGAGAGGAGCACAAGGAGGACCCTCATAGGCCACAAATAACAAACCAAGAGGACAAGGTAAAGGCTGAACAAGAGGACAAGAACTAAAACATGCAGAGCAGGAGGCCTAATCCTTTAGCATTCATTAGGAAACTCCTACCACCATATAGATAGCCCAAGGAGAGGCAGTAGAACCACTAGTACAAGGACAATGCCTCACATTGTCACAAGAATGCCTCCAAGCTATCCAAGAAAAATTAATCCTTACCATAGTTATTGTGGAAATGAACTTTGGCTCATTCATGGAATTTGTTCCAAAAGCGGTAAAGATGCAACTCCATGTATCACTGCTATGTCCTATCCTTTCAAATAGCAGTGAATGGTACCTTGGGAAAACCTATTAATTTTTGCATAATAAAGAAGAATGCACCACATCAACATCAAAGAAATCTCTGTGTCATACTCAATCAAGGTGATAGTTGTAGCTCTAAACATACCCAATGAAGGGGCAAGGGTAACACATTTTTCCATTAGATTAGATGTTGAAACAAAAAAACTGTGGTTGAAACATGCATATGGCAAAGAAGATAAGGGATACAATGAGTCTGGAGAAAATGATTTACTTCAAAATTGACACGTATTACTTTTTTACAACAAAAGGATTAAATAGGTCATCCACCTATGCAGCCAGAGGAAGTGTCATCCTAATGGAAAAATACAATACCAACATCGCACAACTCTAATTTGTGAAGATCCAGAGGTAGTTTGAAGAAAGTAAGATAGGGAAGCTAACACTTTTATTCTCTTGCCTTATCAAGAAGCTATGCAAATGAGCTAGAATCCTAGGATACACCAACGACATTCCCAGGAAGGCCCAGAATGCTTCATATGTTGAATTGCTCAAACCAGTACCACCCAAGAAAGACCAAGGTAAGGAATAAACTGGCACTAGAGAAACCACACAAACCAAACAACAATAGCAAGTAAGTCCTAGTGGTAGGTAACAGCAACAACAAGTTCCACCATCACTGCCATAGGATCATAGATCATCAATGAGTCATCTACAATAAACTACAGAGATTATTAGTTGGGGAACAAGAAGGGAGGCCAGTCATTAAAACGTTATCGACAGTGCCATTCAGCCCATAGCTTTAGCAAATCCTAGGAGTGGACAAATGTCATTGCATTCAGGAGGAGGAGACCAATGATCATAATAGATCTCTAGGAATGCTACATCGTTCCAAGTGGTGCTAGAAACTAGAGAAGGAGCCACAATTGTGGTAATGAAGCACCAAGACGTAGTGGGTGCAGTAGAGGTGATCACTGATCACATTAAAGACTCTTTCAACATACCTATTGTGCCACTGGTAAATCTAACTAGTGTAAGAGATGCTCAAATGTTAGCTGAAACCTCAATGACTCTTATAGACCATGAAGATGTGATCAATTGACTAGTGCAAACTGGACAAAGTGATGACAACACTTTTTGACATCCCAAGTGATGTCACTACAGTGTAGTCAGAATTGAGTACTACTCAAGGTAAACTGGTCATGGCAAAGACTAGGGTGAAGCATGTAGAAGCTAAACTTCTTGAACTACAAGAAGAACTCGCAACCCTAAGGGTCAAATGTAGAGACCCAACTTAATTCATTACATTTGACTAGATGGAACAATTCAAGATAGAGCAGATGAACCACCTAATTAAGTAGAACAAACATATGGAGAATGAGAAGGAGAAAGCATTGTGAAATGCCTTAGTAGCAGAAGCCCAAATGTATACACATACTAAGGCACTCACTGTAGCCCAAGAAGAAAATAAATAGCTCACTACAGAAAATATGTGGTTGACCATTGTGGAAAAATAGAAGAATATCCTAGAGGAAAGCATTCACCAGTTAAGAGAACAACTGGTGAGGGTCAACCAAGACATGAGCCATCTTGCACGAGAAAATAAAACCCTCTCAATGGAGGAGGTATGGGCCATTCGCCAAAAATCAACCATTGAAATAAGCTCATGGCAAAATGAGGCAAAGAAACATGAGAGGCTCAAAGAACACTTCCATGACTAAGTGGCATGTACAAGCAGATCAATAAAAAAGAAATCTAGATGGTGAAGGTCAGAATCAATATCATTTTAGCATAGAATCCTAACTAGCAGCCCATCTTGGATAGTTATGCCCATGTCCACTAAGCAGAAGTCAAGAATAAATACTTGTAGATTGAGGATCTAAAAGAGTACATAAGGTTAGCTAACCTTCGTTACACTAACTTGGCAGTGTTAACAGCAGGTAGGCCCAAAAATGAACAAGAATAACAAGTAGCAACCACATATGCCTCATACAAAAAAGAGTTTGCAAATCGTAAAGATGTTTTATAGAAACTTCATGTGGTAAATTCTAAATTAGAAGTAATAAAGACTAGCTACCAGGGAAAAAAAGATGTAGCAATAAAGCTAGCTAGGAGATTGTCAAATTATGATGAATTAAGAGAAAAGGTCATAGCTTTTGAAAAAGAGAGGAGGCAATTCATGGCTTGGTACGTTAAAGCCAATCAAATGTTCCCATAGTTGTCGTGTCCATGGGATGTACCCACTCCATCACACATTGCACAACAAGCATGGACAATACATGATCCAAGAATGAAGTAAGAAAAGCTTCAAGCACTTCTAAACATATATAACTTTTAGAATATTGACGACAAGGGGAAGCAACCGATGGAGGAGCCACCACCACCAAGAACTACCTAGGCTGCATCAATCTTCATCCAAATTTTATTTTTTATTTTTTTTGTTTTTTGTTAAAATTTGTCATGTTATGTCTTGTGTCATTTTTGTAACACACCATTGCAACATAAAAAGTCACGTATATAGTCAATCAGTCATGTAAATCTATGTCTCAAATTTTTTAAGGAACTCTATCCTCATTTTGTTTTAACTCAAAGATGAGTTTTCAGTTAGTCATGGGGGTATGATAAAATGCATTTTACATAGGCCATAATATTGAGCATTCGATATCAAGGCCATGATATCACATATCTAATATCAAAGACCTAGCTATGACATTGGATATCCGATATTGTGGGACACGTGCTTTCCTATAAATATGACACTTAGGCACCATGGTCTGACACACAATTCAATCAACTTGTACTGAAACTCTTGCAATTTAATTTCGTAGCTTAGCGATAAAGTGAATGCCCACAATGTGATGTTGAGTAGTTTTCTGGAATCTTTATTCGAGTGAAGTGTACTTGGACATAGTTCATGACGGAAATAAAGATTGAGATTGCTTTTCATCATTGCAGTATTCACTTAGCTTTACTATTTTACTTAACATAGTTTTTATTGTTTCCTTAGCTTAACCATTTATATTTTGAGTACTTTACTTTCTTTGTTCATTAGTAAAGTAGAATGAGTATGACTGGTTTCAAGCATTAAGTGTATTTATTTGATAACTCAATAGTGGTTTCACCTGATTTGCTTAGTAGTGAACTAACTTGGTAATCCTA
>MNCI01025197.1:0-27213 GCA_015680685.1 Gnetum montanum | reverse complement strand
ATGCCCTGACAAACCCACATTCAAAGAGTCCGTAGGCTCTAGGAATGTCATTTGGAATAAGAGTTAAAGTCTTAATTGCAAGAATTTACCAAAAAGAAAACAATGCGTCAACTAAAATATACACTAATGATACAACCGGCAATTTGGTGAACAATGGAGAGAAGGATGAAGAGAAGAGAATGGAATGGAATCCCAAGAACAAGGTGGTGTATAGCCCCTTGTGTGTTTCATAATTAATGTGACTTAGCAAATCTCATTCCAACTTTGGCCTCAAACCAACCACCTCCAATGACTTTGCATCAATGCATTCAGCTAATCCATCCCCTTGAATAATGAGAATGCCTCCCCCAAGAGCTACCACCATTCCGACGAAACAAATGAGGAGAGAATGGGAAGTGAGGAGGGCCTTAGTTAGAGGGAACATTTTTATTTTGAGTTCCATAACCAGTGCTTGTAGTTCAAATAATTATTTCGTCTAAGGGGTGTGCTTTGAATTCTCACTTTCTCTTATTTTTTATGTGTTTATGTGTGAGAACCACACCATGCAAAGACTTTGTTATTTTTATTTACTCAGCTTCCCGATAATTAGGTAACATCAGAACGGTAAGAAAACTCTAGAAGAAAACATCCAAGCACCCAAGAGAATGGCCAAAACAAATGCATCAAGTTCCCTTAAAGTCACACCCTTTGCAATCCTTGAGTCCTTCCTTAGTTTGAGAGATGCCAAGTCACCAATTCGTTAGAGTTCTTATTTAAGAAGGGATTGTACATTTCCAAGCTGAGAGAGACCATAGAACTGGGGGATGAATAGATGAAGTGAACTCATTGCCTACTATATTAAACGAAACATACCTTAGTATCAACATCATCACTTAAAGGTAAAAACCAAACATTAGCAATCAATAAGAAAACAGTTCATACACTTATTGGTGACAAACTTACAAGGTGGATCACACACACATACACACACAAAATAAAAATGTATAACGATGTTGAAAAACAAAAACAAGAAAAGTTAAAGAAATTGTAAAAAAAAATAAAATTGTAAAACAAAAATGTGTAAGACAAAAATGTGTAAGAAAAAAATGTGTAAGACAAAAACGTGTAATACAAAAAATGTAAACCAAAAATGTGTAAAACAAAAACTAAAAAGGACTGAGGGCCTCCAATGATCAGCATAGGTGGCTATCTCCCCCATGACTGAATGGAAAGGGAGAGATCTAAAATAATGAACGTCTATTTAAATTCTTCAAAAGTTTCCAACTTCTCCTGACTAATATTCTTAGATTAAGGCATGGAAGTTGGTGACGCTGATACTCCAATGTGTCTATGCCTTCATTGTTAACATGAGTTGTACACCTAGTTTGTTCCATGCATGTTGATCAATTGCTCTTTTGACTAGCTATCAACCACGGGGTGTCTACTACTTGTGTGGTTGCTACATACAAGCATCTTTATCTCAGAGTTTCAATGGCACACCTGTTGCATGGAGGAGATGTCGAGCATTCCTCCATGTCATCACCAGATGAATCACTGTATGTGATGCATGAAACTTTCTTCTTCTCGATCTTTCCATAAATATTTACCTTAGATATCTCCAAGGAAAGATCGCGAATCCCTAGGCATGCATCTATTGTGCTTAGCCATGCCCTTCCCATTATAATTGGGAAGTCCCCTTCATTGTTGTTGACTTCAATCACCAGGAAATCGGCTGGGTATGACCAACCACACATAGTGATAACAATGTCCTCCACCAATCCCAAGGGAATGGTGATGGACTGGTTAGCCAGCTCTAGTTGGATGTTGCTCTTCTTAAGTTGGGGTAGGTTCTAGGCTTGATACATTTCTTGTGAGATTAAGTTGACTCCAGAACTTGAGTCAAGAACAGCCTTATGTGGTTTATTCCTAGTGATTTGTAAATAGATTAAGGGGCTTCTAGGATTAGAGAGTTTCTTGGGAAGGTGGCCTACCTTGATCCAGCTGGGTACGGTATGCGTTAACATAACCGTATGCATTAACATAATCGTATGCGTGAAACTCTATTGTTGGACTAAAGGGTGCTCCAAAGCCTTGTATGTTGGAGGAGCGTACCTAGACTCAACTACTTGTTGTTGTGAGAGCTTGTCTGGGCTTTTGGTTTTGAAGAAAGGTCTTTTCTTTTTACGATTGTTAGAACCAGCAATAGGTTGAATGTTTACGGCTGTCATAGCATTTCATGGCTGCGGTTGATTGGGGAGTTCCCCTTGCATTGTTGGAGTAGGAGGTGTTATGGGAACTACTAGTGGAAGAGGTGCAGATGGATTAGGAGGATGGTATGGGTATGGAGCATCTCCTGGAGGAGAAGGAGTCCTTTTAAAGTACTCCCAAACTTGGTAGTGATGTTGGGGAGTTGTGTGACCCATGGAGTCACTTGGAGAAATTAGCTGTTGCACATAATAGCCATGAGGATCAGGTTGCCAGTAAGGGTATTGTTATCTCGGTGGTGGCATCCCCCATGACTATGGGTATTGCCACTGCTAATGTTGTCTGATGGGTTGTGGTGGAGTTCCACTTGGATAGTACGTCAATGGTTGGTGGAACTATCTTGGGTTACCTTGGGGATAAGGTAACCTACGAGGTGTCTACCGTTTGTTGAGTCTTGGGTTAAGTGCATACACCCTAGACTCTTGTAGATGTGAGATGATTAGACAACATCCCTTAGGATGGTCATAGTGGCAGATCTCACATCCATCGTCATTGTCTGTGTCAGAATCCACAACCTCATCGGCGGTAGTAATTTTCCCCTTACCCTTGTCGCGTGTAGGGCCTGAATCTCTCTGCTTTGTCTTGTTCTTGTCACTACTTCGTTCCTCCTTAGACTCTTCTACAATTTTCAGGACAGTTTCAATTTTATTGTCTAAGGAGCTCCATATTTCATCCACCTTAGCTAATACTTCTATTGTTAGCTTTTGAATTGGCAAGGTTTTTCTGTTCACCAACTCTTCAAGTGATGACTCATCCTCTTCATCGCAAAATTTCACTCCCCTCTTCCAGAGGGAAGGATCATGTTATATTCTTCCACGCTTTCTCTTTTTTGTAGTTCACCTTCTTCTTTTTCTACTTGTTCCAGCAAGCGATGAATTTCATGGGATCTAAGTTTTGATAATCTCCCTTGGGCATAAGTCCCAAGGGTTCTTCTAGTTTCATACCTTAGCCCATCTATGATGTGGCAGAGTTGATCTCGCTGTGTGTAACCATGGCCTGGGCAACGATGTAGCAATATGTAGTAGTGGCCCATTGCAGCATCTAAGGGTTCATGAGTACCTTGCTTCCATCCTTGGATCTGCTTACACAAGTTAGACACTCTGGAGTATGTTTGATATTTATCGTTGAAGAGTTCTAACATCGTACTCCATCTCCTAATGGTTTACGATTCTAAGAACCGATACTAGCTTTTCGCTTCCTTGATGAGTGTCCTGGGAAACAACTTTAGTTTTTTCCACTCGTTCTCTATGTTTTGTAAGGCGTAGGCATCGTGGAATGCCTATAAATGATGTTGCGGATCAACATTATATCCCCCTTTAAAGCGTGGGATATTGTTCATGTCTAAACGCTTGATCTGACTATCCTTTAAATGCCTTGTTGGTATTCTCACCGCCTCTGTTATATTTAGCATGCTTCGGGTGGAAAGTAGGGGTTCTTCATGATCATCTCTTTCATGACGTCTATGGTGTCTACGTTGTTCCCTACTTTCCCTTCGTTCATGCCCTTGTCCTCTCTCTCGACTTTCTTGTTGAGGTCTCTCATTTTGCCTACCTCTATCCTCACCATTATGTTCTTGATGGCTACACCCAAATATGGAAGGAGAGGGTGAATGATGAGATGAAGGGAAAGAAGAAGGAGAACCATCACCATGACGATGTTTCCTATCTTCTCTTCAGCTGCTATGGCCCCAATCATGATGATGATCTAAGTGCCTGTCCTTATCATGTGTTGTTGTACCCTCAGTGAATAGTTGGCATTTACGGGGATCAGAACCAAGGTTGTGTATCGTGGATCATAGGTTCTGATACCCCACCTCCTCACTATCATTAGGAGGGGAAACATCATTCGATAGAGAACTCGTTATAAGTGGTTCACCATCTTCGATTTCACTTAGGACGTGTGGGACCTCTTTGCCCTTCAATAGTGTATGTTGGCTCTCTTTCCTTGAGTCCCTTATACGTTGTGCTTTTGTGGGATGATAATCCCTTGTGTCAAAATCTGCCGCAATGTATTCAGCATAGAGCTGAGTCATGCCGATCTATGCTAGAGCACGAAGAAGCATGTTGGGGATTGCACGATCTGGAGGTAATTAAATGTTACCTTACAAGTTTCACCAGCGCATCTATTCATCTTGATGGAGGATAAAAGTAAAATTAGGTATGTACTCATCGGGATGAGTATATACCACCCTATATTGTTGAGGAACTGGCTGATTTAGGTTATGTGTTTTAGACTGTCGACTGTTCTTTGTATGATCCCTAGGTGGTGTGTTACTCTTGTGAGAAGGAGAAGAAGACATTGTGTCTTATCGGTGTGCTATTTAACCATTATATAATTTTTCATTTAATTAATCCTAAGTTTCATTTAAGCTCTAAATGATATTAGTGATTTCCTATGTTCTACTTAGCGCACAAACACTTAGTCCCCGGCAATGGCGCCAATGATGAGTGGCGAGGTACCCCTACACTCAACCATACGAATACGAGTGTAACATGCACGATCCAGTCAAACTCCACAGACTAAGTGCGTACACACCTCATGGAACACTTAAGGTTAATTATTCGTTATCTTCCTAGACTTATTTATATTTGTCACAGTGTATGGTTAAGTAAGTCTGAGGTATATGATTTTTATAGTCTTTTTATGTTTTATCTCCTATGCTATTGAGGTGAAGGGTTGAGAGACTAATTGACTAACTCTAACTAATGAACTAAGTCTAAATTAACCTAGCATCAACATCCATTCCCACTTACCATTCACACCCTGAACCAATGCAACCGTGGTTACCAAACGCTAGTCGTTGCTGGGATCACCACGCGTAACGCACATGCTCGAAGCGATCGTACTGAGGCACCTAACTAGGAGAGAAGGGTTGAGAGAGAATTAATTCCTAATAAAATATGTAAATGATAAATAGTAAATAATAATAAATAAAAGTCCTACTTAGCCTATTCCATGCACTGCAAGGTTTATCCAAGAAGCTTGTCTTTATTGCCGTACACAAACTTGTGTTTAGGTACAATGTCTACTCGAATAAAGATCCGTTCACTTTAGGACTCCTACTGTGGGCACATGGAAAATATTCTATCTCTGGAGAGATCAAACTGCCAGAGTTTCACTACGGTCTAAGCCTAGGATGAGAAACAAGGGAGAGTTGCCTCTTATTTATAGATATGATGGCGCACCGCGATATCGCGTACGAGATATCGCAAGGGACGACAAGATATCGCGTATGTGATATTGTGGCCCATGCAATATCACGTCCCATCAGATTCTTTGTTCAAGCATTGATGTAGTTGAGTGTAGCAGTGTGATAAGAATAAAACAAACTCTTTTGACAATCCTTGCAGCACTTAGAATAGATTAATATTTTCTTTAATGTAGCTTTTTACTTTAATGCGTTTTAATTGAGTAATTTATTTCTAGCAGTTAATGAACACAAGCACGACCACTTTGAGCATACATATAGTACTTGGTAACCTAGTAATGCTTAACGTTTGGTAGCCTAGTAGTGCTATATGTGTTTAGGATGTTTCCAAGAAAGTGGAACGGTTACTTGTGTTAGGCTAGATAGGTAATAATGAATTAGATTTTAAGTTACTCTACTCTTCATTCTTGTTGTAGGCGATTACATCTATAAAGCATAAAATGATAAAAATCATGTACCTCAATTGCACTTAAACGATACACTTGAGCCTGTCAAGTGTAGTTGGGAAGACAAAAAGTGTTCTCAATAGCCATTTCACTTCCTAGAAGAGCTAGTGTACTAGATAACTATAGGTCCACAGAATTCAACTAGATCATGTGTAACATCATAGTAATTCGTATGGTTGGACATAGGGATACCTTGCTACTCATTATTGGTTCCATTGTTGGGAAGCTTTTGGTTGTTTTGTGAACTATCTAGGACCTAGTGAAAAGTATTTAAATCATTGGAATGAACCTTAGAGTCACATCACATCTTAAGATTACTACAATAATATTTAGAAGGACACTGTGATTTTTATTTTTCTAATTGAAAATGTCTTCTTCTCACAGGAGTGATTCTTTGCCCAAGTTTGATAGAGCTTATTAGCCAATGCCTCAACAATATTGAATTGTATATGCTCATCCTAATAATTATGTACCAAACTTCACCTTCATCCTACACCAGTATGAACAACTATGGTGGCATGACATGGAGGGAAACATTGTGTTGCCACCTAATTGATCCATTCTTGTAATGCTCCATCAAATTCTTATATGATATGATTTTCTGGAACATCATGTTGGGTATGTTGTGCAAGATACTGATGTCAAGGATTATCATCCCATTGAAGCATAACATCTACAAGATCGATAGCTAGAATAGCACTATGAATCTTCAAAGGGAAAAATATTTAATGATTCTCTATTTCTGTTATATCAACAAGCTGGTGGAGAACCTTTCTCTAAGCATTTTCCATTCAATGATATCCCTCTCTTTAACTTTGGTGAAGAAGGTCAAAACTAGAACTTGCAATCCACAATTCACAATCTTGGTTCTAGCAATAAGGGATCCAATGAAAAAGAAGGATTTGGAGGGGCAAGTCAAGGTACAGATGTAGACAAAAAGCAAGATCATGATCATGGTTATGATAAGTGAAGAGGTGGTAGTAGGCATTGTGATGGTGCTGGTTCTCCTTCTTCTTCCCCTTCGTCATCATCATCTTCTTCTTCTAGCTCTGATCATGACCGCAGAAGACAAGACTATGATGGAGGTGACCGAAATGAACAAAATGACTGATGGGACCAAAATGATCGAGGGGACTATCTAGAAAGGAAATACCAAGGGTGTAGATGTTCAAGAGAGGCACATTTCCATGAATGAAGGGGTAGTAGAGGGCATTGTAGGCACCATGATCAAGGCCTTGATGAGCCACTACTTGCTACTTGAAGTATGCTCAATATCATAGAGGTAGTATGTATTCCAATAAGGCATGTGAAGGATAGTCAGATCAAAAGGCTAGACATGAACAATATTCTTTTATTTGAAGGAGGATATAACTCTGATCTGTAGAACCATCTCCAAGCTTTCCAAGATGCATGTGCCTTGCAGAACATAGAGAATGAGTGGTAGAAACTTAAGTTGTTCCCCATGACACTCCTTAAAGAAGCAGAGAACTAGTACAGGTCGTTAGAGTTGGAGTCTATCAGACGATGAAGTACCATGCTTGAGTTGTTCAATGATAAATATCAAATGTACTCTAGAGTGTCCAACTTGAGAAGGTAAATCCAAGGATGGAAACAAGGAACACATGAATCCCTGGATGCCACCATCGGTCGATGCTACTCCTTAATGCACAAATGTCTTGGCGATGGTTATTCTTAATTGGATCAACTTTGCCACATTATGCGTAGGCTTTGATCAGAAATGAGGAGAACCCTTGGTGTCTATGCCCAAGGATGACTATAAGTACTAAGTGCCTATAAGATATAATGATTAATCAAGTAGGTAGCCAAAGAGGAGAGCAAACTAAGAAAAAGAGAAAGTGCAAAAGAGTATAATCATGATCCTTCCATTCACAAGAGGGAGGTTTGATTCTGTGACAATGAGGATGAGTTTGTACTTGATGAGGGGGTGAATGAGAAAATTGTACCACTCTAGAAATTTTAATTTGAACTTATGGTGAAGGTTGATCAATTATGGAGCTCCATGGATAGTAGATTTCAAGTTGTCCTCAAAATTGTTGAGGAGTCCAAAGAACAAGGTAGTGATTGTGAGTGTAGGAGGTGTAAGGAAGTTGAACATGCTTATCACAAATGTAAGAGTAAGATTGATGTAATAGAAGAAGTTGTGGATAGTGAATCAGATGATGATCATGGATGTGATGTCTATCAGTATGAACATCCTAAGGGATGTTGCCCCGTTGTGTCACATCTATAAGAGTTTGGGATGTATGCTTGAAATCCATGACTTACACAAAGGCAAACATGTAGAAGTTCCAACAACAACAACAATATTATCCAAGTGGGGCTCCACCACAACCATATGAGTAGTATCAGTAGTGGCAGCAACCACAATCATGGGTGCTAGCACCATCAAGGCATCAATACCCTTACCGACAACCTGATCCATATGGTTTCTATGTTCAGCAACCATTGGTTCCATGTGACTCTTCTAGTCACATCTCTACTTTCCAACCTTACTACCACCCTTTTGATTATTACTGAACACATTCTTCACATGACAAAAGGGACACCACCTCTTACCCTTATCCTCCTTCTGTCCCTGCACATGCTCCTCCTCTAGTCACATAGCTACCACCTACTCCACCTATGTAGGATGAATTACTAGCTTAGCCAAAATAGCACAATGCTACGAGGGTCGTTAATCTACAACCGGTTCATCAATCAAATGGGTTGAATACTTGATGAAGGAAAGGACCTTTCTTTGAACCCCATAGTCCACCTAAGCCCTCACATACACTCATGGTTGCCAATCCTACTTATGCATCTTTTTCTATACCCCATTCCTTGGAGTCTCCTTCAAACCAAAATCTACCAAGGATCATACCATCATGCTTACTCATACTATATTTGATTAGATCTATGTTGGAAACCTTAACAGGAAATTAGCTAATCCTAGAAGTCCTTTGATTTATTTGCAGATTGCTGGGAATGAACCATGCAAGGCTCTTCTTGATTCAAGTTCTAGTGTTACTTTGATTTCCCATGAGATGTACACTAGTTGGAACTTGCCTCCTCTCAAGAAGAGCAACATAAGATTAGAATTGGTAGACTAGTCCATCACTGTTCCATTGGGATTGGTGGAAGACATTGTGACCATTGTCTATGGATGGTCTTATCATGTTGATTTTCTAGTGATCAAAGTGGATAACTGCAAAGGGGATTTTCCAATGATCATGGGAAGGGCTTGGCTGAGCATCGTTGATACAAGAATGGGTATTCAAGATCTTTCCTTGAAAATATCATAAGAAAGTGCATTTGGAAAGATCGAGAAGACGAGAGTTCCATGCATTGCATATAGTGATATAGGGTGTAGTTGTGTGCAGAAACTCTAGGTCGTAAAGGAAGCATCTATATTTGCATGTAAGTAGTGTGTGCCAAAAGANATTATCTTAACCAATAAAACAAAAGATATATCATTAATGAACCTCTATATTTAAGAATGGGATATTTAAGAAGTATAACTTCATTATGCTAAATGAGAAATCAATCAAAGAGCAACATATCCCTATATTTGATGTTCTACTTCAATTTTGGATTCAATCACCTCTATGGCTATCTTTTTGGCTTCATGGTTGGATTAGTGTAGATGTGATGCTAGCATATCCTAGGATCAATCCCTGTAAGTTTAGGATATGACCAGGCAAAAGCTACTGACCATTTTTCAATTACCTTCAAAAACATATTTTTCTGCTCTAGAGTAAGATTTGCATTAATAATAACTAGCTTCCCATTTTTCAAAAACACTTATTCCATTCTAGCAAGTAGCATTTTTAGTTCAAGGGGCTCTTGTTTAAAATTTTTAGGAATCTCCAACTCTCCCTAGTGAGTATCATCATTTGTATCATCAAAGAGTTGNCCATTATGGATAGTGAGTGGGTTAGTCCACTCATAATTGTGCCAAAGAAAGGTGGTAAGTGGTGGATCTACATCAACTTTCAGCTACTAAATATGGTAACATTCAAAGATCATTTTCTGTTACCATTTGTTGACAAAGTGCTCAACACAATATCTAACCATTGCTACTATAGTTTTCTAGATGGTTATAGTGGCTATAACCAAATTCAAATTGTACCAGAAGAATAAGCAAAGAAAATGTTCATGAGTCCTTGGGGGACCTTTGCATATTGCAAGATGTCGTTTGGTCTATGTAATGCTCCTGCTACATTCCAACACTTGGTCTTGAGCATTTTTTAATAGCAAATTGAGGGTGGTGTGGAAGTCTTCATAGATGACTTCTCCACTACATTTGAGCAAGTCCTAGACCACCTTAAGCAAGTGCTGAAATGATGTGTTGAAACCAATTTATGGCTCAATTGGTAGAAAAGTTACTTAATGGTCCAGAAGGGAATTATATTGGGGCATAGAATATCGCAAGTAGGAATTGAGATAGACCCTAAGAAAATAAGGGTAACCTAAGGAATAACCCACTAGCTAGAAATAGTTAAAGATGTTCGGTCATTCCTTGGACATACTAGCTACTACTGGTGATTCATAGAGAATTTCTCTAAGATTGCAAAACCTTTGGTGAAGCTAATAAAGAAAGATGCTCCTTTTGTCTAGACTGCAGAATGTGAAAAAGCATTCCAACAACTAAAAGAGAAACTTGTAGAAACTCTAATTCTACAAGCACCTAACTAGTCCAAGCCATTTCATATCATGATGGATACATCAAATTATGCCTTGGGAGTAGTGCTGATGCAATTAGATGACAAGAAACGTCCATATTACATTCATTGCACTAGTTGAAGCATTGTGGGTGCACAATTAAACTACACCACTACAAAGAAAGAGGTTATGGCAGTGGTGTTTGCTCTAGAAAAATTTAGGCATTATGTCCTTGGATGCAAGGTGAAACACCACAAAATTTTAGGTCTCGACATCATGATTGCAAATTTGGTTAAGTGTCAGAACATGGCACTTTCTGCACAGATGTTACACTACATAGCGTAGTGCAGCGTAGCACCTTGTTACACTGCGTAGCGTAGCACCCTATTACATTATGTAGCATAGCACACCTCTTATGCTGTGTAGTGTAGTGCAGCATAGCAATCATGTCTACTACAGTGTAGCAACCATGTCTACTACAGCGTAGCACCCTGTCTACTGCAGTGTAGCACCCTGTCTACTATAGCGTAGCACCATGTCCAGCGCTATAGCTAGTGTCCCATGTCCCACACGTAACATGGGACAAGCATGGTCCCACCCACCGCATCGCCATGTGGCACTTGATCTACATTTTGGGCTAACACTAGTCCTATTAATACCCTGGGAACCTAGCTGTTACATTCTTGGACCGTTGGCATTCCCTAAGGGTTGGCATTCTTTAATTGTTGGCATCTCGCAGCGGTTACATTCCTTGACCGTTGGCATTCCCCAATGGTTGGCATTCCTTAATTGTTGGCATCTCCCAGTGGTTACATTCTTGGACCGTTGGCATTCCATAGCGGTTAGCATTCCTTGACCTTTGACATTCCCAAGTGGTTGGCATTCCTTGGATGTGAGCCTTTTTAAGCACTTGGCATTTGGCACTTTGGCATCTTGGCACTGAGCTCCATGGGTGAACGAGACCCAGAGCACACCACACCGGTAGAGAGGCAGAGTTGCACATCATGATCCATTGCAGCCCTATTGCAACTCTGCAGAACATTGCATGGTACATCACGATGGCCAACCTGGCAGGCATGGTTCATCATGATGAGTGCAAGACTTCATGACCTAACGCCACCGAGGCTGTGACTATGCTTCGACTGTGCCTATGGTACATTGTGTATACCTTTGTGAATTAACCATGCTCCCTCTTTTGGGGTGGTGCATTGTTGTTCTCAAATTCTATTATATTTCTCAAGCATTTATCTCTGGCATTTAGTTTAATGCTTGTACTTTCTTACTGTTTCATACATATTTGCACATTTGTGTCATTGTTCTCAGGCTGGGACATCTTACTACATTCTAGCCGAGCCAGACCCGATGCCCACGCATAATGTAGTATAAACTCTTCTCACACATGATCATTTTAACATCATGTAAGTCCCTGTTTGATCGAAAAGACCGTTTAGGGCACCTCATTTTCGTTTTCTCCAGCACAACCCTCGCATAGATTTGGGGTTAGGCTATGCGCTTGATAACCTCTCGGTGTTCTAGCCACCAACATTTTCAGATTGTACAGCTTTTGGCACTAGAAGGAGGGCATGAATCATTTCTGTCTACATTTTTGATTAGCACTTAGTCAAAACTCTGGATGTTCTAGAGAGCATAACAAGTTCTTAGAGTGTAGCAAGCTCCAGCGTAGCGAGTGTAGCACCAGAGTTAGCCATTTTTAGCAATTTTCATACTTAGCATTTTTTTCTGCATTTTGATACTTAGCATTTTTTTTCTTTCATTTTTACACTTATCCATTTTCCTGGTACTGGCAAATTTAGTAATTTTTTTTGTTTTCAGAGTTAGCCATTTTCTACAAATAACAACTTTCACAACCCGATTTGTGAATATGAATCCAGATCATCCTTCCACATCAATGTCTAACATGTTTGATACCACAACCCAGCCAAAGCGTGCCACACTAAGCCTTGACAATACAATTTCGTTTGTGCTAAAATGCAAGCAGGACTACCAGTAGATTAGCTTGACTTGGAGGCAAAATAGGACTATGAGCGAGTCCACTAGAATGAACAGGAGTACAACCCCTCCTTGTTTGACATAATCCCACTCATGGAGTCCTACCACTAGTTGTTGTCTCAACCTATCTATGCAAATAAGCATGATGCAAGGACAACCTATGAGAAAGCCTCACAGAAGGAAGAAGAAGAGTTTGAGACATACTTTGAGCATGAGAGCCCCCTCCACACTGTCTTCCAAGAACCACCCCCTAGTACAGTCCCTCCTTGATTTGGTCC
This sequence comes from Gnetum montanum, assembly GCA_015680685.1. Taxonomy (NCBI): domain Eukaryota; kingdom Viridiplantae; phylum Streptophyta; class Gnetopsida; order Gnetales; family Gnetaceae; genus Gnetum; species Gnetum montanum. The sequence continues at coordinate 14,365 of MNCI01025197.1, read as the reverse complement.
ATCCATCCTCTCCAAGATGGTGACCATGCCAATTTAGCCTTCCTTGGAAGCAACTAATGCATTTTCCCAACACTATGCTCATGCAAGGGCCACCTCCTAGCCGTAGACAACTTAGGTATCCTAGGTTCCACCTATCTCATTGGTGTCTGCGTGTCTGTCCAACCCACTTGTGTGTGGCCTACTTTGATCACCACACCCATCACTCAGCCAACACATCAACAGTCGTCCACTATGATGTTAAATTGGTAATGCCCGTCCGCTACGACATGAAACTAGCAACAACCATCCGCTACGATGTTAAACTGGTAACAACCATCCGCTACGATGTTAAATTGGCAACAATTGTCCACTACGACATTAAACTGGCAAACTCCACAACCAACAATTCAACCCCATGCTATCCAACCAACACAAGCCCAGCCAATGCAATTGGCTGGCACATCCCCAACCTTGGATCAAGCATTCCAGCTAATCTAAAGCTTGATGAAGGAGATCAACCAACTTAAGGCTACCTCCTCTAACACCATCAAGGTGGTGGAGTTCTATGGAGACAACCCCATAAGTCCTATGGTACCACCCCTAACTCTTCCAACTGGGGTCCAACTGCCTCAATTTACCAAGTACAATGGAGAAGGGGATCCTAATGCACACTTGGCACATTTCGATCTAAATGCCTACTCCAAGCTTGGCCACACACCATTATGCACATGTTTCCCATGTCTCTCACTGGCAAGGCCTTGGATTGGTATCACACACTCCCCAAGGCCTCAATCTCCTCTTTGGAGGATCTCATAAGCCAGTTTGTGACACGCTTCAAGTACAACCTAAAGCCTAAAGCAACCCTTGACCAACTTATGCAAGTTAAACAGGGGCCTCTAGAACCTGTGTCAAAATTCCTTCAACGTTGGAATGCTACATTGAGTGAAATGCATGAACCCCTAGCGGAAGCACATCTACTGGCCATCTTGAAAGGTGTAGTAAATGAATTTATTAAGTCCAAACTGTATTATCTAGCCCCAAAGTGTCTTAGCCAAGCCTTTGCCCAAGCAAAAAGCATAGAGGAAGTAGCTCAAGCTAGCAATGACCCAGGTTATGTGGCCTACAAAAACCAACATGCTCGCAAGCAAAACACAATTGTGGCAATGGTGGCTGCAAGCACAAGAGCAACCAACTGGGGCCTAACAGCTAAGAAACCCAGGGACCTAGCTGAAAAAATTACCAACTCTAGTGCCAACTCACCTACATCGACAGGGGCCACCCTAAGGCCCAACTTTCAGTGGAAGGACCACTCAAAGTATACACCACTACCGATGCAACCCTCTAAATTACTGGAGCAACTCTTGAAAGCCGAGCAAATCTAACACAAACATGTATTGGTGATTACCTTCCAAAAACATGATAGGTACTGTGAACTACTAAGGAAACCCACATTAGCAATACCAAATGAGCCACTGGTCCCACAACATTTTAAATTAGACCAATATTGTCATTACCATTAATTGGCTGGTCATAGTATAGACAACTGTCGTGCTTTGTAAGATGACCTACAGAGAATGATAGAACGAGGCCAACTAGTGATGGACATGATAAGTTAATCCAACATAGACGATGCCTCCTATGTCATAAAATCAATTAGCATAGGTGGCAAGCCCAAACCTGTGCAATAACATTTTGTGATCTATGTGCCTCCTAACAAGGCAAAGGTCCTCGTAGCCTCCACAAGCAAGAGGCCTCCCTTTGTTTTCAAAGTGCCACCTTAGGCACCCATAACACCCTTTGTGGTCAAGGTTCGATAACAATCGTACGCTAAGAAGTTAAACTGGCATGACGCAGCAACAAAAACTACTAGGGGACCTTTTGTTATCAAGGTGCCACAACAAGTTGGTCACATAAAAAAATCCTAAAACAACTCCTAAGCGACCCTTTATCATAAGGGTGCCATTACATGATGGCCCCTCACTTACTCGAAGCCCAATAGTGGGCAACATCGCGATCCCTCCTCCTTCAAGGGTTGACCCCACTAGCAACTTAGGTAGGCCCACCAAATGGCAATGCAAGAGGATAAACGAGCACCTCGCAACCCCCATGGCCAAAGCAAAGGCCACAACCAGCAAACAATAACTGAACACTGGGGCCCCTACCCCCAAGTAGGCCAAGAAAACCAAGCCCAAGTCCCCTTCCCGAGAGATCTATCTTTCAAGCCACATGAAGGAAATCAAGGCCAACACGATGGCTAATGACAAGGACTTTGTAGCTACACTAATCCAGGTGAAGTAAATGCTCAAGCAAAAGAACACAACATTGAGGTTGTACGAGCTAGTCATGACTTCATCTACTCACTACCAAGCATTGGCCAAGATCTTGGCCTCCATTCCTGTTACGGAGGATATCCATGTAGATGAGGCATCCATCTATGCAATGATGTTGCCCCCTACATCATAAGAATTGGGTTCAACAACCTCAGCCTTTCGTGGTGATGCAGTCAAAGTCAACCCCAAAAGAGGGTAGGTCACTACAACCCCACTATCCATTAGCATTCGTGTTGGACAATGTACCATCTGCAAAGTACATGTTGATGATGGTGTAGCAACAAACGTAGTCTTGTACTTTGTCATCGATAAGCTAGGCCTAGCAGATGAAATCAGGGCAACCAAAACCATGTGTCTAAAATCCTTCAACGGATCACGTGTCACAGTCAGGGGTATAATCAACTTAGCCTTTGTGGCAGGAGAGCAATTCCCCACTAGTGTAGATTTCACTGTCATAGAGGAGATGCCAGGTTTTAACATGATTCTAGGCAAGCCTTGGCTAGCCTAACTAAGGGCCATCTCCTCTCCCATCCACCAAGAAATCCACCTTCCATACGAAGGTGGTCAAGTTATCATCCATGGTGATAACGCTTCCTCTTCGACTATCCACAACATAGACATGATGCAAGTTTTAGAAGAAGAGTTTCTTGGTGGTACACCTATAACAACCAATGTAGCGCCTAAGGCTAACACACTCGAATGAGTGGTTGAAGCCAATAGCTTCCTAGAGGATCTTAAGCCTTGCACACTCCCTAATCCACGCCTAGTTAGGAAGCAACTACATGACCAATACTTTCCCTTGGCCAAAAATGTGGGTGCCTACCTACCCTTTGCCTCCACTTGCCATGCATTTTTGAATTTTGTTTACATTGCACTAGCTTAGGCATTTACATTTTGGCCGCTCACGTAGATCACACATTTTGCTTTGTTTACAAATTCATCAACTTAGTTTACACATTGCATTTGAAAAACATCAAACATAAAAAAAACATAAAACTACAAAAACACATGGCCCGAAAAGGCCTTAAACTAGCCTATGGCCCAGAACGACCTAAAACTATCATTTTTTGTATTGCTTTTCTTTCATTCATACATTTTAACTTTGTTTATGATAGCTGTTGCTTGATGTTGTTTTCTTTCTAGTTGATTTTTGTAGGATCTTATCGGCACACAACATGACCATGCATGTAGCATTGCACCTTACACAAGCAAGGTAAGCACCAGTCTACTATAACTATAAACTGGCATAGACAGTCCGCTATGACTATAAATTGGCACAACTCATCCTTGGGTCATGACGTTAAACTGGCACAATAGCTTGTACTTGGGTCATGACGTTAAAGTGGCACAACATCCATTGTCCACTACAACATTAAACTAGCATTTAGAAGTCTGCTAGGACTATAAACTAGCACATCATGGTTTGCTAGGACCTTAAACTGGGTTCACAGTCTACTAGGACTTTAAACGAGCATGTTGCTGATTTGATTTGAGCACCTACCATTGGTGAAACCTTTGTGGCACTTGCAGCATTATTGCCTCTCACCATTCTGCTAACTTTTTTGAGCACTAACCATTAGTGTGACCTTTAGAGGACTCACAACATCGTTGTCTTAGCACCTTCACTAGCTTCCTGAGCACTTGCAACTGGCACAACATCTGACACATTTGCAGCATCTTCACATATGACATTTGCACTTGCATTTTAGATTTTATGGTTTTCATGTCTTCTCTGAGTTGTGTTTGTAGGATGAAGCCTTGGAGATAGTCGTGCAAATATGCATCTCATCATAGCAGCAAGTTACCATGTTGCTCTGATGTGCATGATTGGACTAGTTAAGCCACTCAAGAGTGCACATCCCCCTCATCCCTGTTACAGCTTGTGCATATGCACTCCTTCATCCCTATATCCTCTCATCCCCCACATACTCATGATTTGACATCCCTTTGGCATATGCATTCTCTTCACATCAACTGTAAAACCCATGGTTGATGTAACATAACTCATGCTGTGGGGAGCCTTTGTTGCATGGTCAAAGCCTAGGTGGATGTAACATGAATCATCCCTGGGAAACAAAGCCCATCTTCTCGATGGCCAACTTGCAGCTAACATTCAATAGTAAGACAAACCTAAAGAAGGTTTTCCTCACAACACAAAAAAAAAAAAGAAAAAGAATGGGGCAAAGCACATCCCCAGGAAAATTGACAATGATGCAGCTTTAAAACTAGCCAAGCCTTAAATTAACTTTGATGCTCTCATAAACACTCCAACGAGAGGTCAACATTTCAGGGGCGAACCACATCATGCCATGGTCATTGTCAGCCATGCTAAATCTGCATCTTACATCATGATCCACTATTTGCATTTCATTCCCATAGTTCAAATTTCATCTCCTTAGCATTGCGTATACCCCTTGTCCCCTAACATAACCTTATTTCCATATCACTCTTGAGTGTGGTAAAATGACATCCGATCTTATGCCGACGAGTGATGTTGGTGACATGTCTGCTATGGTGTTTTGTAATTTTTTGTCGACGTCTCTCGGGCTACTCCTCTAGACATCAACAAAGAGGGGCTATTGAAACACCACAAAATTTCAGGTCTCAACATCACGACTTCAAATTTGACTAAGTGTTAGAATGATGGCACTTTCTGCATAGATGGTACACTCCATAGCATAGTGTAGTGTAACACCTTGTTACACTGCATAGCGTAGCACAATGTAGCACCCTATTACGTTGTGTAGCATAGCATGCCTTTTATGTTGTGTAGTGTAGCAACCATGTCTACTATAGCATAACACCTTGTCTACTGTAGCGCAGCACCATATCCAGTGTTATAGCCAGTGTCCCATTTTCCACACGTAACATGGGAAAAGCATGGTTCCACCCACCGCATTGCCATGTGGCACTTGATCCACATTTTGGGCTAACCTTAGTCCTATAAATACCCTGGGAACCTAGCGGTTACATTCCTGGACCACTGGCATTCCACAAGGGTTGGCATTCTTTAATTGTTGGCATCTCCCAGGGGTTACATTCTTTGACTGTTGGCATTTCCCAAGGGTTGGCATTCCTTAATTATTGGCATCTCTCAGCGGTTACATTCCTGGATTGTTGGCATTCCATAGCGGTTAGCATTCCTTGACCTTTGACATTCCCAAGTGGTTGGCATTACTTGGATGTGAGCCTTTTTAAGCACTTGGCATTTAACATTTTGGCATTTTGGCATTGAGCTTCATGGGCGAATGAGACCCAGAGCACACCACACCAGCAGAGAGGTAGAGTTGTACATCACAGCCCACTGCAGCCCCATTGTAGCCCTGTAGAACATTGCATGGTACATCATGGTGGCCAACCTGGCAGGCACGGTTCATCATGACGAGCACAAGACTTCATGACCCAATGCCACCGAGGCTACGACTGCGCTCCCACTGTGCCTATGGTACACTATGTATACCTTTTTGAATTAACCATGCTCCCTCTTTTGGGGTGGTGCATTGCTGTTCTCAAATTCTATTACATTTCTAAAGCATTTCTCTCTGGAATTTAGTTTAATTCTTGCACTTTCTTATTGTTTCATACATATTTGCACATTCGTGTCATTGTTCTTATGCTGGGACATCCTACTCTGCTCTAGCTGAGCCAGACCTGATGCCCACGCATAACGTAGTATAAAATATTTTCACACATGATCATTTTAACATCACGTAAGTTCCTGTTTGATCGACAAGACCGTTCAGGGCACCTCGTTTCCATTTTCTCTAGCACAACCCTCGCATGAATTTGGGGTTAGGCTGTGCGCTTGATAACCTCTCAGTGTTCTAGCCACTGACATTTTTAGATGCTACACAAGGTGTTTGTGCACATGGATGATAGTGCCATCTGCTTCTTGATGAATAAGCCAACAGTGAGCCCTTGTGTCATATGGTGGCTAGTGATCTTGTATGAATTCGATCTTATGATGGTAGATCAAAAGGGCACTAATAATATGGTCATTGATTACTTGTATTGGTTGCGATGGGATGACAAAGAGGAAGAAGATCCATTATTTGATATGTTTCCTGATGAACTCTTCTTTGCTAGGGCTATAACTGAATAATATCCCAATGAGCCTACATGGTATGATGACATTCTCACCTATCTTCTCACTTAGGAGATGCCACAAGGGTTGGACCATCGGAAGAAATAGTAGTTTCTTCACCAAGAAAAATACTTCATGGAGATCAATGGGCACCTCTACAAGATGTGTGCTAATGGCCAGGTTTGTTGGTGTGTCCTTGATGCTGATTAACTGCACATTCTCTAAGATGCTCATGAATGTCTTTGTGGAGGACACTATGTTGAAAGATGCATGACCATTAAAATCTTGATGGTAGGGTATTGTTTTCCAACACTCTTCAGGGATGCTCACCATTACATCCACTCTTGTGAATGATGCCAATGAGATGGTGGAATGGCTGCTCAAATGGAGGGACCTCAATAATGAATTCAACCACTAAAACCCTTCGACATCTAAGGAATTGATTTCATGGGTCCCATCATGCTCATGTCAAATGAAAAGGTGTACATCATAGTTGCTATTGACTATTGTACAAAATGGGTAGAAGCAAAAATTTTCATGAACTGTACATCTTCTACTAGTACTCAGTTTATACAACAAAATGTTGTAAACAAGTTTGATGTGCCACATGCATTAATTTCTAATAATGGAACTCACTTTACAGGCACTACTTTTTAGAAGCTCATGTAATGCTTGGGGGCTGAACATAAATTCACAACACCCTACCAACCATGGTTACCAATATGGAAATCACAATGATTCAAACAAGAATTGTTAGCAAATATAGGAAAAACTAGAGCACAAAACTCAATGATGCCCTTTGTGCTTATCGCTCAACATGGAAACTTCCTATAGGCTATTCTCCCTATGAGCTTGTGTATGGAAAATTACTAACACTTCTGTCTAATCCGAGCTCTATAAACTTTCAATAGCTAATGACCTCGACTTTGACTTGAGTCTAGCCCAAAAAGAAAGACTAATGAATCTTAACCTGCTAAATGAAAATTGATTGTTATCCCTATCATCTAATGAGTCATACAAGGCCTACAATAAAAAGCATCATGACCTACAAATTAGAAAAGTCAAATTTCAACTAGGAGACAAGGTTCTCTACTAGAACCCCACACATGTACCTCAATGAACTAAGTCTCAAATGTTGTGGGAAGGACCTTACATCATTTACAAGACTTTTTCTTCTAGGGCCATGATGATCTACAAACCTAAGAGCCCAAAGAAGAAATTCAACATCCAACAAGTCAAACCTTTGCATGAGCATAAGCTAGCCAATAGAACCAAAGCCTCATCAGATGGACAACCACGCTCCATATTTTAGATCTCCTCCTTTCAACTTAGTTGTGGGGAATATGGCCACCTATGCTAACCATATAAGCAGCTCCTAAGTTTTTCAACTTTTTTTTATACATTTTTTATTTTTTAACTTTTTTTTACACATTTTTTTACAAATTTTTATTTTCATGTTATTAATCTTTTCTAATTTTTTTTTACACCATCATTAGTACATTTGCTATTTCTTGAACATTTTACACTTTCTTTATATTTTCTTTTATTTGGTGGGATTTTCTAACTTTTTGTAAATAAGTGCCAAGTACATTGGTAATGTGTTCTTGATGGTAGTATGTACTTTTTTCTTATTTGAATATTGGTGTTTGGTTTCTAGCTTTGAATTTCATTATGGATAAATAGGACATGGTTTCTTTTTCATGCAATAGGCAGTGAGTCCACAACATCCACTAATCCACAAACTCTATGGTTTTCCTTATTCTGGAAACGTGTAGTTCCTTTTCATTAATAAAACTTTAATAAATTTGTGACTTTGGTAGTTTCTAGAATTGGGAAGAATTCAAAGGTTCAAACAAGGTGTGGCTTCAAGGAGGTTCGGTATTCTTTGTGCCTTTCTGTTTGCTTGGGTGCATGTGTGTTTTCATGGATTTCTTACAGTTCTATGTAGAGCAATAAAGGAAGTTGAATAAGTCCTTACATGGTGTGGTTGTCATAAAAAAAAACAATGAGAATTCAAAGCACACCATTTGGACAAAATAATGGATATGTGCTTGCATGGTATGGTTCTCATTAGAAAAAAAAATGATGAGGATTCAAAGTACACCCCTTAGATAAAATAAATGCATGTGTCTTTGCATGTTGTGTTTCCCATTTGAAAAAAAATAATGAAAATTAAAAGCACTTCCCTTAGATAAAATAAATGATCTACAAGCACTGGTTATGGGACTCATCCCCTCCAACTAAGGCCCTTCCTCACTTCTTACTTCCTATCTAATAAGGAATGGTGGTTGTTGTGTGGGAGCACTCTTGTGTCTTAGGGGATGGACTAGTCTTAGAATGATGATGCGAAGTCACTGAACATGGTTGGTTTTGGTCTAGACTAAGGATGGATCCTATCAAGTCATTTAACCACAAATTACACAAGGGGCTTCATGTGACCTTAATCAAGAACTCCATTCCACTCTCTCTCATCCATCTATGCTTTTAATGTTTCACCTCACTACTGGTTTCATATTCTAGTTGATGTCTTTGTTTGATGTGTCAAAATTCTTAGTTAGTTTCTTTTAAGTTTTTGTACTTAACATTTTGTAACCATTAATCATCCATGGAACCCATGGACTCTTTGGTTTGAAGTTATGCAAGGGCATAAAAGGCCTATGCCTACTTTGGGTAGGACCCACTTGCATATCTTTTGATTGGGTTAGTTATGTTCTTTACCCTTAGACACTTTTATAATCAATTTTTTTTTTGTTTTACCCCATCAATGACATCTAATTGTGCACATCTTCATGATAGTTTTCAATGAATTTTTATTTTTATTTTTGAGAATTCTTATACCCTCTTCAAATATTTCCTTGTGTTGAGCTTTTTTCAAATTTAATGGACTGCTTATCTAATTTACCCCATTTTTTAGCCTTCCTGCTAACACTACTAAAAGAATTGATCTACCACAATCACAACCTATCCAAGTGTAACCACTAATGATACAAGGCATTTAACTACTATGTGTTACACATTGCATACTAATTCATGATTCTGTTGTGATTGCAGTGGAAAGCATGGATGGGAAGCAAGACTATCTTCACCAAGGATGATGTAGCAGTAGCACACAACAAGGACCATTCATGTTCATTGGATCTTCTCTATCATTCTTCTACTACTAATAGGTGTTGGATGTCAGTGTTATTCCAGTTTTGTAAAAGTTGTATCTTTGTACACATGGGCACTTAAAGTGTATTATTCCATTTGAGTCAATTTGTATGTTAGTTAATAATCTCATACCTACCCAATATATTATGTTGTAAAGAACTTGTTCCTCCTCTTTTACACTCGAGGATGAGTTTTCATTTATTTGTGGGGGTATGATGAATCGATGTTTTTCCTATGCTCTAACGTCGAGTATGCAACGTCAGAGCTACAATGTCGAGTATGTGATGGTGGGGTCTAGATGTGACATCGAGTATTTGACGTTAGGGTATGTAAACTAGCCTATAAATATAGCACCTTGGCTCCAGTTTTAAGTCAATTTTTTATGTTAGTTTTTAGTCAGAGTAGTGAAGCTCTTGCAGTTTATTTTCCTCAGAGTTAGAATATTTTTTGAGTGCCTGTAGAAGGAGTCTAAGTTTGTATGGTTCTTTGTTTAAGCACTGATGTACCTAAGCATAGTAGTGTGACAGGAATAAAATGAACTCTTTTGACAATCCTTGCAACACTGAGAATAGATTGATATTTTCTTTAATGCACTTTACTTTCATGCTTTTTAATTTATTGCATTTTAATTGAGTAATTTATTTTTAGTAGTTAATGAACACAAACACAACCACTTCGAACATACATATAGCACTTGGTAACCCAATAGTGCTATATGTGTTCAGGATGTGTCCAGGAAAGTGGGACGGTTACTTGTGTTAGGCTAGATTGGCAATAATGAATTAGATTTTAAGTTACTCTACTCTTCATTCTTGTTATAGGGAATTACTTCTATAAAACATAAAATGATAAAAATCATGTACCTCAATTGCTCTCAAACCATACCCTTGAGCCTCACAAGTGTAGTTGGGAAGACAACAAACATTCTCAATGCCCATTTCACTTCCTAAAAGAGCTAGTGTACTAGATAACTATAGGTCCACGGAATTCAACTAGATTTCCTGTAACACCTTAGTGATTTGTATGGTTGGGCGTAGGGATACCTCGCCACTCATTAGACATGTTACATCATCAAAGAATTTCTTAGCTTAATAAATAAAAAATTAGAATAATACCTAATGTGAATGACTTGAATGTGATGTTTTGACATGACATCATTTTACTGTGAAGTAAAACTTTGATTATGATGTAGGTAATCTAAAATTTGAATGAACACATATCATGATGTAACATTAGCTACAAGTAACTTGGATACATCAGTAGGAAAAATAGAATCAAATGTTTTAGTTGCATTAACATCACTAGAGGAAGGCATCTCAAACTTTTCCATACTAGCCTATAAATTTGCATTCTCATAATCAATAGAAATTTCTACATTAATAGGAAAAGTAGAAATTCTAGCATCAATTGAACAAATTTGAGGCACTTTAGAATCTTCCATAGGAGAATTTTACAAAGCTAAAATCTATTAAACAACTAAAGATCTACTAGAGAATAATCAGATTCTAAGCACCTATGTTAAAATTGGGAGGTCTATTTTAAAGACTTAAATTAAAAGTGTATAACTTAACATTACCTATAAGAATTAAACTTACAACTTGGAGTTTTCAAATTAAGATTCTTACAACTAGGTTAAAGCCTTGTTGTGTATGAATGATTCATTAATAGTATCACCATGTAGAGTTCATGCGATAACACTTTTTTGTAAGGAGTTTAAAAATTAGTTGCAATTGACAAATTTCTAGAACATAATAAAAGAAGAAGAAGATGCACTAAATAAAATACATGGTGCTCATTATCTACAATATATTTTTCTTTTATAATTCTAACTTAAAATTCGTTGATTTTGCAATATTCATGTATTTCTACTAAAAAAAAAGAAAATAAGAAAAATAAAACAAGGAATGAATCTTTAATAAGTTGATTTAGCTCTATATAATATCATGGAAGTGGAACTTTTTATTTCATTAGAGTTTATACCCACTTTTAGAAGTGGGCTCACAACCTTGTTTGATGCTAAATTTGTAAGGATGGGACATGACACTATCTAGCTTGTTCACATTGCCTTATGATTAGGTTTGAGATCCTAAGGAAACCCTTACTATTTGCACATGGAGTTAATCCAACAACCTTAAATGAGATGCTGTTGCTTGGTCCATCTTATTCTCTAAGTTAGGAACTTGAGCTTCAACTTCAAGTTGATGTTGAGGTGATTCCTACATGACTTCTTTCTACTCCATCATTTCAATGATAGAGAGTTACACCCACATGATATGGTATGCTTGTCAATTCACAAAATATTTTGATAAATCTTGGAATTATATACACATTCTTATTCTCTTTCTTACGGTTCACCACTCTCTTTAATAGGGACATATATAGAAAAAAAGGGATGTTAAATTTGAAGCGCTCTCTCATCATTAACACAACATTTTTAGAGGTAAAAATGAAAAATGAACTCTTTCTACAAAGAAAGTTATGAAATACCATTTTATACATGCTATTGAGCTCAACTGATATTTTCCTTCATCATTTTAAAGGCCTCTTTGAAGATCTTGGTTTATAGATTTATTAAATAATTTTTTGTTTATAACTATTATTTCTTTGCTTTATCATTTGAGAATCCTGTGACTTGTATAATGGTTCATGTTGGGCCTAGCATGTGAACAACATCAATTATGTTTGTGGAAGTGTTGGAACTTGAAATAAGTAAAACCTAGGTACACCCCAAGATTTCTAAAATTATATAACTCATTGCTACCTAGTAGAATCAAACTTGTGACTTGGGGTTACTAGGTGAAGACCTATACCACTAGGCTAAAACCTCATTGTTAACATTGATTGTCATTATTACACCATCGTTACTAAGTTAAGATAGAATTCCTCTACATCATTCTAGTACCAACTAATAGACTAGATGAGGTTAATTATAAAAGCATGTACTTTGAAGTGTTTTTTCAAATTGAGAAGATATATTTTTAAGAAATATCTCATTATTTTTCTCTTCAAATTAAATATTGATCTTTTGTAGATGTCATTTACTTGAACATCCTCTTGAATATTGTCAATAACTTGAAGGGTCATAGTGGGATCATTTGAGTTTGCTTCTAGCTCAAGATACGAAGTAAGTTTTTGATTAGCCAAATAATATCAAGTTCAAAAGTTTTCAAATTTGCATGGTGAAGTTGGATTAGTTTATTCTTGTTCAACTAGTGAATTTTGTGGTTCTCATTCTTACATTTGGTCCAATTATCAGGGCTTGAGATTCATCAATCTCCTGAGGTGAGTGGTGTTGAACTATTAATCTCATGAGATGATAGCCTTTGGTTCTTGGAACATAACCATTAGAACATGGTGTTAATTATGAAAATCATAAAAATCATATAAGTTCCTTTAGATTTACTCAACCATTGCTAAAATTGCTAATATAAAACAATGAGCTATTGGCCTAGTGATAATACTTTTGATTTGGTACCTACAAGTTATGGGTTTGTCTCTTGTGGGTAATTTTTAGTTATACAATTCTAGTTTGATTATATCTTTTTGGAGTAAATATTATTAATTTTCTTGGGGATCCAACACCCCTCAAAATGTTGATAGAAAGACAAAAGAAACAAACTCAAATGATAAAAAGTGATACACCATCATAATTAAATTTGAACATGTAGGTATGAGTTGGAAATATTTTAAAAGGTTTTAGAAAAAATTTATATAAGGATTGGTACCTTTCCTTAACACTTAAGTGTAACACCTCCTAACCTAAATAATGAGTTGTTAACTTAGTGGTAAGACTCTAAATTTGAAATAATTAAGTTATGGATTTGATTTTGGTGAGTAATGTTGAGTTAGAAAGTTTACACACGATATGTCTTTCTTGTTAATATTGTTTAAAAAATATTTTTTAGGATCTAACATCCTTCTTCTAATCTAGATGGGCCAAAAGGGGATTATATAAGGGATAAAGCAATAACTACACAATGAAACCATAACCACAAGTGAGTTAATCATCTCAGAAATTAGTAATAATAGGATAACATATGTGATAATTAATAATAATGATAGGGCATTTGATCATATAAGCATACTTAATCATAACTAGAGGCATAAATACAATGAGATGCTAGCCTAGTAGTAAGACTCTTGATTTGAAAGCTTTAAGTTATGTGTTTGATTTTAGTGGGTAATCTTGACTTATAATATTCTAACTAAATTATATGTATTGGGGTTAAATATTGTTAAGAAATTGTTTTAGGTTCCAAAACCTCTCCTATAAATCTAATTAAATATATCATTATTCAAAAATATGACATTAACATTAATAATAAATGACTCATTAATAATTAGGTCTCATCAACTATAGAAACAATCCAATAATATATTTATGATATTAATGCAAGACAAGGGTTGTTCAAAATCATTTAAATAGATAACATCATTATTCCAAATATAAAAAATATTATGATCTAATAGAAGATGTTAACAATGCCATGTTCAATCCAACTACACCTTACTACGAGGTCCAACTACTTTGGTTCTACCTAAAAAAGAGGAAAAATGAGATTCATCAGCCGTGAGATAAGCTGAATAAAGGTAGAAGATGTCACACTAGGGAAAACCATTTTGCATAATACATTAGCATCTAAACACATAGCATTATAATTATCATTCTACTTATACACAAGTTTTCACACACCACCAACTCCAAATCCAATCAACATCTACACTACATTAACAATTGATTATCATAATATTAACTATTCTTTTTAACAATTCATTATGATTAACCATTAGAACTCTTGTAAATCATTTCACCTCTTGTACC
>MNCI01025195.1:155276-177079 GCA_015680685.1 Gnetum montanum | reverse complement strand
ATAAGTATAGTTTTACACACAACCCAATCATTTCATTTTTCACAACAACACACCACAACAACACACACACATACTCACATTAACTACTGAGTCTATTTGGAGGTATCTGGGCCTTGGTGTTGCCAGAGACCAGCAAGCACCTAAATCTTGTTCGAGGACACTCGTTGGTGGTCGCGTCCCAAACAGTCACCAAGAAAATAGATAATTGAGAAGGTGAGATGGAGTCTTGAATTGAGATCATAAGAAGTCTCTTGTGTATTATGTGTTTAAAATGACCTAAGAAGATCCATCCTTAGTTTAGACCAAAACTAGCCTTTCTTAGTGACTTTGCATCGTGAGTCTAAGACTGGTTGATCCACTCATGACACAAGAGTGCTTCCATAAAACAAAAACCATTCCAAAAAGAGAAGAAAAGAGAAGTAGGAAGTGAGAGAGAGAGAGAGGGCCTTAGTTAAAGGGAACCTTTAGGCATGGGTGCATGTCTTTCTGGTCCCATAACTAATGCTTGTAGCCTATTTATTTGTCTAAGGGGTGTGCTTTGGATTCCCGTCATATTTTGTTTTCTAAAATGGGAACCACACCATGAAAAGACTTATTTCTTTATTATGTCTAATAGGTGTTCTTTGAATTCCCATCATTTTTTTTCTCTCTCTCTTTTTCAGATGGAACCACATCATGGAAAGAATTTATTTGACTTCCTATTAGTGGTTGGAATGAAATGGTAAAAAGTTCATGAAAGATACCCAAGCAATCAAGTAAGTAGAAGAGTACAAGGAGTATTGAGTTCCCATGAAGTCACATCGTATACAAACCTTTGTATCTTTTGCAATTCTAGAACTACCAAGGTCACTAATTGATTAAAAGTTTCATTAATGGAAGGGACCTCAAACTCCTAGAATAAGAAGAATCATAGAGTTTATTGGGTGGGTAGATGACTTGGAATCACTACCTATTTCATGAAAAATAAATCATGTCATATTCATTAGACATTAGAATTCAAAAATAGAAACTAGACATTGACAATCACAACAGTAAGCACAAACCATCATTAGTAAACAACAGTAGTGGCATTGTGTCCTATAGCAATAAAGCACTTTTATTAGCAAAAATAATGAAAAATAAAACTTAAAAAAATAGAATAAAAAAAAAATTAAAATATATAAGAAAGTGTAATATAATGAAGAAAAGTTCAAAGGTACTAACAATGATGCAAAATTGGGAAAAAATTTGAAAAAAAAAGTTTGTAAAATAAATAACTTGTAAGATAAAAAATATGGAAAACAAAAAAAAAAGATGTAGAAAAAATTAGAAGACATATGGATCATTAGCATGGATGTCCATCTCCACCATGACTGAGTTGGAAGGAGGAGATTTGAAAATTGGAATGTGGTTGTCCATTTGTTGAGGTGGTAGTTGCATTGGCTTATCTTGGCTCTAGGAAAGATTTCACTTGTTAGATGTTGATCAACTACTTTTTATTTGGGCTTGTAGGCTTGTAAATTAACATGGCCCTAGTGGAAAAGGTTTAATCAATTATATAAGATCCCTCCCACAATGTTTGGAATTTTTTCTTTTGGGGTACATGTGTGGGGTTCTAATAGAGAACCTTATCACTTGGTTGAAATGTTACTTTCTGTATTTTAAGGTCATGATGTTGGTTGTTGAATGCCTTGTGTACCTCATTCAAAGATAGGATCACTAATTGATTTCCATCTAGCACATTTAGGTTGATCAATATTTCTTTCTATGCTAAACTTAGGTCAAGATCTAGATCATAGGCTACTGAGAGTGTATGGAGCTTAGACTAGATTAAGAGAATTGGACATTTTTTATACACTAACTTGTAGGGAGAGTAGCCAATAAGGAGTTTCCATGTTGAGCAATAGGCCCAAAGGACATCGTTGAGTTTGGTGCTCCAATCTCTCCTATATTTGCTTATGGTTCTTGTTAAGATCTTTGTAATCTCCTAGTTAGTTACCTCTACTTGACCATTGGCTTGGGGGTGATAGGGTGTTGTTAATTTATGTTCAACCCTTAAGCATTGCATCAACTTTCTAAAAGTGGCACCTGTGAAATGAGTTCCATTGTTAAAAATTACTACATGTGGCACCTGTGAAATGAGTTCCATTGTTAAAAATTATTGCATATGGCACCCCAAACTTGTTTACAATATTTTGTTATACAAATATAGCAGCAATGAATGATGTACAATTAGTAATGATTGCTACTTCTACCCATTTTATGTTGTAGTCAACTGCTATGATGATATATGCCATTCCATTGGACATGGATGTGATGAGACCCATGAAGTCAATGCCACATATGTCAAAAGGATCTAAGGATTGAATCTACTATTGAGGATCTTCCATTCAAGTGGCCATCCCACCATCTCATTGATAATGTTCATAAGATTGGACAAATAAGTGGTAATCCCTAAAGATTATAGGCCAATAGTATCTTGCCATTAGGATTTTTATGGTTGTGCATCTCCCTACATAGTGGCCTTCACAAGGCCCTTCGTGAACATCCTAGAAAACATGCATTTGATCTTCATTAGGGACATACCAATGAATTAGGCCATCAGCACACACCTTTTAGAGGTGTCTATTGATTTCCATGAAGTATTTGGCCTAATGAAGAAATTGTTGCTTCTTTCTAAAGTTAAGATCTTGTGAAATCTCCTGAGTGAGAAGATAGGTGAGGATGCCATTGTACCATGTTATTTCTACCAATGTTTGATCATTTATTGCTCCTGTAAAGGGGAGTTCGTGTAGAAACTAATTAGAGAGTAGGCTCTCCTCCTATTTATTATCCCATCTTAAGCAAGAGAGGTGGTCAGTGATCACATTCTTAGTTCCTTTTTGATCTACCATTATGAGATCAATTTCTTGCAAGATCATAAGGCACCATATGATACAAGGGCTCACTATTGACTTGTTTATGAGGAAGCAGATTGCATTGTGGTTTGTGTACATAAATACTTTGTATCCAAACACATAGTACTTGAACTTTTCAAGAGCATACACCATTTCCATTAATTCTTTCTTTGTAGTGGTGTAATTTAATTATGCTCCCACAATGCTTTGGCGCGTGAAATGGATGTAGTATGGACATTTCTTATTCTCCAACTATGGGAGCATAGCTCCTAGGATGTAGTTAGATGTATTTTTCATGATGTGGAATGGTCCAGACCAGTCTAGTTCTTGTAGAATTGGTGTTTCTCCCTTAACTGTTAAAATGCTTGTTCACATTCTTAGTCGAGTTGAAAGGTGCATCATTCTTTATAAGCTCTAACAATAGTTTTGCAATCTTAGAAAAATTCTCTATGAATCGTTAGTAGTAGTCATTGTGTCTAAGGAATGACCAAATGTCTTTAATGGTTTTTGGTTGGTAGGTTATTCCTTGAATGACCCCTATTTTCTTAGGGTCTACCTCAATCCCTTTTTAAGTATTTCTATGCCCTAGTACAATGCCTTCTTGGATCATGAGGTGGCTCTTGTGCTAGTTAAGTCATAGATTTGTTTCCACATATCTTTTTAGTACTTACTCAAGGTGGTCCAAAGCTTACTCAAACATAGCTCCATAGGTGTAGAAGTCATCCATGAAGACTTCCACACCACTACTGATCTGTTGCTAGAAGATGCTAAGGACCAAGCACTGAAATGTTTTAGGGGCATTGCATATATCAAATGGCATATTGCAATATGCAAAAGTTCCCTAGGGACTTGTGAATGTTATCTTGGCCTAATCTTTTGGCATGATTTAGATTTGGTTATAGCCACTATAATCATCCAAGAAGCTATAATAGAAATTCTTGGAGATAGTGTCCAGCACTTTGTCCACAAATGATAATGGAAAATAATCTTTAAATTTTGTCATGTTCAACAATCTAAAGTCAATGTAGACCTACCACTTGCACCTTTCTTTGGCATGATTACTAGTGGGCTAACCCACTTACTATCCATAATGGGATAGATAAACCTTTCCTTAAGGAGTTGCTCTATTTCCTCTTTGACAGTTTGCTTCAATTTGGGGTTTAGCCATCTTTGCGACTACCTTGGCTTCATGACTAGGTTGGTATAAATGAAATGTTGGCATATCCTTGGATTGATTCCTATTAGCTCCAAATATGACCAAGTAAAGGTTGTTGGCCACCTCTAACAACCTTTCTTTTTGTTCAGGACCAAGTTTAACATTGATTATGACCAACTTACCATTGTTTAAAAATGCATATTCTACGCTAGTTGATAGGGTTTTAAGTTCTAGAGGCTCCTACTTGAAGCTATTAGGGATTTCCAACTCTACCCAATAGGTATCATCATCTTCATCATCAGAGAGTCGATGACAAACTTACTCAAGTTTATCCATGCTTTCAACATAAGTGCATATCAGGCTCTTAGTTGGTTACATGCATAATATGCTGCTATTTGAGTCAACTATCAACCATTGGGTGCCCTCTTATTTTATGGATTCTATGTACAGATAGCTTTGAATGTATGTTTCTTATGCACATTGATTGCATATTTTGATATATGTACTTTTCATGAACCACATCTTTTGCATGCAATTATACTCATTATCGCAATACACAACACATGGAATATGCTTCTTCTCTTACTTTCAAATTCATTTTCCTTAGATATTCTTAAGAAGAGGTTCCTTATGCCCATAAGTGCATCAACTATGCTTAACCAAGCCCTTCCCATAATGATGGGGAAGTTACCTTTGTAGTTTTTAAACTTAATCACGAGAAAATTAGTAGGATAAAACCACCCACTTACTATGGTAATAATGTCCTTCACTAATCCCAAAGAAATAGTGATTGATTGATCCACCAATTCTAGATGGATGTTGCTCTTCTTGATAGATGGTAGGTTCCAAGCCTTGTACATGTCATGAAAGATGAGGTTGACACCAGAACTAGAATTAAGAGGAGCCTTGCATGGCTCATGTCTAGCAATCTACAAGTAAATAAGAGGACTTCCTGGGTTAGATCTTTTTGTGGAAATATTTCCAACCTTGATCCAATTCGAAATAGCATGAGTTAGCATCATAGTGTGGATTCGAGATGGCATTTAGTTTGAGGGACACTCAAAGGTGTTGGATGCAAAGGATGAGGGTGTTGGAGATGTAGGGAGGCTAGCCACATGAGGTTGTGAGGGTTTAGGAGGACTATAGGATTGACAAAAAGGTTGTTTCCTAGATCAATTATCTGAACCACATGGCTAGATGGTTGAATGTGAAGGTATAGCCCTCATGGCATTTCATTGTTGCAGTTATAGAGGGATTTCATCCTACATGGATGGAGTAGGAGTTAACTAGGTAGAGGGTAGAGGAACATGTGTAGATAGATGTAGAGGATGGTATGGATATGGGTTTTCTCCATGAGTAGATGGTGAATGTATTCAATGATACTTTGGAGGGTAATAGTGATGCTAAAATGAGGCGTGGCTTGTAGAACTTCTTAGAGAGATGAATTCTTGAACATAATACCCATATAGATTTGGTTGCCTGTAAGGATACTACTACCTTGGTGGTAGCATTTCCCATGATTGTGGTTAGTGCCACTACCGGTATTATTCATATGGTTGTGATGGAGCTTCTCTTGGGTAGTAAGCTTGTTGTTGTTGGTGGAACTATCTTGGATTGCCTTGAGAATAACGCAATCATCTAGGTGCTTACCTACATGCTAGTTGAGGATTCAACGTGTACATCCTAGACTCTTGTAAATGTGACACCACAAGGCAACATCCCTTTGGATGTTCTTATGTCATAACTAGCATCATCTTTGGAGTTTATCTCCACAACTTCCTCTACGGCAGCAACTTTGCCCTTACCTCTTTGGTAGGCATGTTTAGCTTCTTTTTGCCTCTTGTAGTTACAATCACTATTTTGATCTTTGGATTCTTCAAAAATATTCATAGTAGTTTGGAATTTTTTATCTAAAGAATCCCATAATTTATCAACTTTTTTCGAAATATTAGAAATAGATTTTTGGATGGGTAAGGTTTTTCTATTCATCAGTTCATCAAGTGATGACTCATACTCATCATAAAATCAGACCTTCCATTCCCTAATGGAAAGGTCCCTATTATACTCTTTCATACTTTCCATTTTTCACAACTCACCTTCTTCTTTTAATACCTGTTCTATTACCCTTTGGATCTGATGAGCTCTTATTTTAGATAGTCTTCCTTGGGCATACACCCCAAGAGTTCTTCTAGTTTCTACTTTGAGCCCATCTATGATGTGGCAAAGTTGTTCCTTCTAAGAATAACCATGGCTAGGAAATCATTGTAAGAGTGAATAATATCTATCCATAGTGGCATTCAAGGGTTCATGTGCTCCTTGTTTCCATCTTGGGATCTTCCTCCTTGGATTAGACGCTTTGGAGTATGTTTGATATTTGTCATTGAATAGCTCTAATATGGTACTCTATCCGTGGATAGATTCCAGCTCCATGGACTAGTACTAGCTTTAAACTTCCTTAATGAGTATCCTAGGGAAGAGCTTGACTTTCTACCAATTCATTTTCTATGTTCTATAAGGCACAAGCATCATGGAAAGCTTGTAGATGTATCTGTGGATCAAAGTTGTGTCCCTGCTCAAATATTGGGATATTATTAATGTCTAAGCACTTGATCTAACTATATTTCATATGCCTAGTTATAATTCTAATTGCCTATATCATGTTAATCATACTTCTAGTCAACAACAAAGGTTCCTCATCATGATTGTGCCGATGATGGTTCCTACCACCTTCATGTTCTTGATGTCCTTAACGGTCATTATTGTCTCGTTGATCACCCTCATCACAATTATTTCAACAGCAGATTCTATGAGAACTAGTAGATGAATAGGAATGTTTGGAATTAGATGAAAAGGATGGAGAGGAAGATGGACTACCACCACCACTATAGTATCTGCCACCATTTTTTAACTCATTATGACTAGCATCCTTAGATCCCTTACTATTGTGATATTTATCCAAGTTTCTACCCTGATTGTCACTTTTTCTTGAATTTGGTTTATGAATAGTTGATCATAGATTTAGGGTAACACCTTCATCACCAATAATAGGGGGTGGAGAATCTGCATGTTAAGAACCTTCAAAGGCAAGATCCTCATTGTCATCTTGATCTAGTAGGAACAAGGGATTAGTGAAATGTTTTCTCTTCATAGCCTCATGGTGCTTCTCCTGATGTTGATCTTGGTTGCATTGTGTTTTAGTGGGATGGTAGTCTCAAATTTCATAACCATTCACAATGTAATCCTAGTGAATATTTGAGATGCCCAACTTTTTAAGGGTTTGAAATAGCATCTCAAGCATAGATTGATCAGGGGGCAAGATGATGTTGCCCTCCATATCATGCCATCAAATTTATTTATCTTGATGTAGGATGAAGGTAAATTTTGGTACATACTCATCTAGATGAGCATATACCACTTTGTACTCTTATGGGACTGGTGGTTTGACATCTTTGCACTTGTGAGAAGAAGAAGAAATTTTGCAATATGAAATAAAACATAAGTATGCTTTTATAATTCTATGTATAGCAGGGATGATATTGACCTTGAGGTTTATATAATGCCATCGAATTTATTCATCTTGATGTAGGATGAAGGTAAATTTTGGTACATACTCATCTAGATGAGCATATACCACTCTGTACTCTTATGGGATTGGTGGTTTGACATCTTTGCACTTGTGAGAAGAAGAAGAAATTTTGCAATATGAAATAAAACATCAGTATGCTTTTATAATTCTATGTATAGCAGGGATGATATTGACCTTGAGGTTTATATAATGATATTAATGGTATTTACTAAACCTAAATAGCACACATTTCAACAAACAAAGTCCTTGGGAATGATGCCAATAATGAGCGATGAGGTACCCCTATGCCCAATCATACGAATCATAGAGCATTCATTTGTGATTTGGTCAAATTCCATGGACTTTATAGTTCTTAGTGCACTAGGCTTCTAGGCAATGAACCTTGCCTAAGGTCATTTTTTGTCTTCCCAATTACACTTGTGAAGCACATGGTATTATTAAGTGTAATTGAGGCATATGATTTTTATAGTTTTATGTTTTATAGTCTTAGTGCTTGAATAGAGATGAAGACAAGGTAATTTAATGGCTAATTTAATGTAACTAACCTGCTAGCCTCTAGCTAATCCTAACATAAGTATCTAATGCCACTTTTCATGTACTTCTTAAACCCATGTATCCACTATTGGGTTACCAAGCACTACGCTACTAGGCATACCAAGCAATAATGCTACTAGGATTACCAAGTGAATATATGTTATGCTTGAAGTAGTTGTACTTATGTATTTAATCTATCTAACTTATCTTACTTAATTATCTTAATTAGCTTAATTACTAAAAAAAATGAATAAGTAATTGAAAACATTAAATGCATAAATGAAATATTTAATATATTTAGAATGTTACAAGGTTTATGAGAAAACTTGTCTTTATTGCTACACACATTATTGTGCTCAAGTACAATAATGCTCAAATAAAGATTTGTACACTTAATGACTCTTGCTATGGGCATTCAGAAAAAATATTCTAACTTTCAAATAGACAAATGGCAAGAGCTCTACTACTACTATGAGAATCTATTGCCATAAATGCAATTGGTGGCTTGTATTTATAGACCAGGATAGACCCCTACATCGATGGGGCCATGTCGATGCAATTGAATGTGTCGATAGGGCCTCATCAATAGGGCCTAGTCGATAGAGCCTCATTGACACAATAGACTACATCGATGGGGCCTCATTGATAGGGCTCAATCAACATGACAAACCAAAACTGCTCACAAATGCAAAGAGAAGAAGTAGATAAAGCAAGTTAATCACCAAGAATGACTTTAATGATACTTAGTTGAGAGTTACAAATTCTAAATGTCCATATTTAAGTATGTTGAGTAATAAGAAATTCAATAAAATATGAGAAAATGAGTTTTCACTTCTACAAATAGGGTATTAAAAAGAAATAATTTTCATATTTTTAAGATGAGTGTCAATACAAGGACCTTGATAAATAAGATACCTTAAAAGGATATAATTTTTAGAAAAGGTAGGAGCTCTCTAAATATATTTTATTTTCCTCATCCAAAGGTTTCATGGTAATTGTATTTTCTAGGCCTTATTGAATTTGTTATTAATAAATTTATTCTTTGTAATAATCTCATAAGCAACTTTGGAATTAAAGGGAAAAACATATTTTCTAACCTTCTAAAAAATATGTAGAAAAGCATGATATAAACTATTTTTAACCTTAAATAAATTTGCAAGATTAGAAATTAATTTTTCAAAATGTTTTTCCCTCTTTCTATTCAAACCACAGAGGCAAGAAGCTTCATTCCATGTAATCCATCTATCATGTATACATAGATAAGAAATTATATTGATACCAAATTTACTCTAAATGGTACACAATCAAGATGAATTAGTAACTTAAGCTCCTTCATTAAAAGGAAGCCATCATGGGATAATTTATTTAAGCATATATTTTAAAAATGTAATATGATTATAATTCCAATATTTACTAAGGTTGTACCATGTTGTTGAGTGGCGAGGTAGCCCTACACTCAACCATACAAATACGAGCGTTACACGCGTGATCTGATAGAACTCCAAGGACTAAGTGCTTACATGCCCTAATGGAACACTTAAGGTTAATCAATTGTTGTCTTCCCAAACTTACTTGTATTGTCATGGTTGTATGGTTAAGTAAGGTTGAGGTACATGATTTTTATATCTTTTTTCTTTTTAGTGTCCTATGCTAATGGGAAAAGGTGAAGAGAACTAATTGACTAACTTTCATTAACTAAGTTCTAATCGTCCTAGCACCAGTATCCATTCCCACTTGTTGTACACACCCTGAACTAGTGCAACATTGCTGGGATTACCAAATGCTACTTGTTACTAGGTTACCAAGCGTTACACACGTGCTCGAAGTAGTCATATTGAATGCGCTTAACTAGGAGAGTCGAGGGTTGAGAGAGATTAATTATCTAAGAAATCATTTAAACATTTAATAGTAATTAAATCCTATTTAGCTTAGTCCACATGCTGCAAGGTTTATCAGAAAGTTCATCTTTATTACCGTACATAAATGTGTGCTCAGGTATAATTTTCTCAGATAAAGATTTGTTCACTTTGAAACTCCTACTGTGGTCACACGGAAATTATTCTAAATCTAGAATGGTAAAACTACCATAGTTTGGCTAAGGGTCTAGATCTAGATGATTGAATAAGGGAAAGATGCCTCTTATTTATAGACACATCAGTAGTTTGCATTTCTTTTACACCCCTCATTGGTCCCCAAAATTGTCCCTATGCTTGACCCTACTCAAAAGAGGAGAAGATGTAGTCCCAAAGTGTCACCTCCGAGTTGCATTATCTTTGCACTATTTGTAGATACATTGTGGCCTCTCAAACTCTAGCACATGTAGTTTGGGTAGTGTAGTCATAANGCTCTTTTGATTTTCCAACCCCTAAAGTGCTAGATGTCAAGGTATTTATAAGGCTAGTTTTAGCATGAAATGTAGATCAAGTGCCACATGGCATGAGCATAGATGGGGTTACGCTAACATGTTATGCTTTCATGAGAGTAGAAAAGTGTTACACTCTAAAAGGTAGCAATGGGTTCCTAGAGACTACTGGATTATGACTACACTACCCAAACTACATGTGCTAGAGTTTGAGAGGCCACAATGTATCTACAAATAGTGCAAAGATAATGCAACTCGGAGGTGACACTTTGGGACTACATCTTCTCCTCTTTTGAGTAGGGTCAAGCATAGGGACAATTTTGGGGACCAATGAGGGGTGTAAAAGAAATGCAAACTACTGATGTGTCTATAAATAAGAGGCATCTTTCCCTTATTCAATCATCTAGATCTAGACCCTTAGCCAAACTATGGTAGTTTTACCATTCTAGATTTAGAATAATTTCCGNTCATTTCTTTTCTAAGAATTTTTCTTTGATATTAAGCATAACTCACATTTTTCTACTATTTGATACATATTTGCACACTCACATCACTATTTTTGGGTCGGGACATACTATTACACTTTGGATTAGCTAGTCCCAGTGTCCGCACGTAACACACTATAAACCCTTCTTATAAACGATCATTCTAACATCATGTAAGTCCTTGTTTGATTTACCAGACCATTCAAGGAACCTCATTTTCATTTCCTTAGCATGGACCTCATATGGATTCAGGGTTAGGCTGTATGCTTCCCAACCTCTCAGTGTTCCAGCCACCAATGTTTTCAGACATCACAACTTTTTGCACTAGAAGGAGGACCTTCCATTCCTTCTGTGTTCAAGGGTAGTCCTACATGCTCTCTACACCTTCATCACTAGTGGCAAACTAGCATAGACATAACACCCCTATGGACCTACCATGGTAGTAACTGGATCATAGGCTAGCACTAGAGTTTTCTGTGTTTTGGTTGGTGTAGACTGGTCCTAGTTGTTGGTTCCCTTAGAACCACATAGGAGAAAAACCCCAACTGTGTTCATCGTGTCAAGCTCTAAGTGTTTTGGAGAGAATAACAACCCTTCAAAGTATATAATTTCCTCAAATTGTAACAAGTGTAACACCAAAGTTAGTTACTTTTTCACAACATTTCTAGAGTTAGTCATTTTTGGCCTATTTTCATAGTTTGCATACTTAGCCATTCTTTTTAACGTGTTCTACACTTGAACATTTTTGTTAACACCTTCTTTTTTATGTTTTTCTACACAGAAACATGAATCTTGCAAACACTTCCACCTCTACCCTAATCATGGAAGTAGTTCATCTTGTTTAATAGGTGGGAGACATTGAGCAACTACTCAGCCCTATACAACGACAATGATAGTCACTTAGATTGTGTAACTAATCACTTGAATATAGGGTGTTGGATGACAAATGATAAAATTTCCTTTGTGAGAAGCTTCATATGGGCCTAGCCTTAGACCACCAAGAAATAGAAGTGATGCACAATTTTGAAATAATTCATCAAAATGGAAAGGAGTTCCTTCCCATCCTTGATGCATTCATCCCACTTATTGATAGCTTTAGGTGGCTCCTAGACCAACTTATTAGGGTAAGTGGGTTGAAAGAACAAGATGTGGTATCAAACTATGATGAGCCCCTATAGGATGGGTAGGAGGAGCTTGAATCCTATTCAAATAGTGGTGTTCAATTTTATGCCTCTATCCAATAGGCTACCTTCACTTTTTTGTTGCACTAGTCATAATCATTTGCCTTCTTTGAGGCAGAAATGACACTTCTACAACCTAAGTCCATGCCTATGGTAGTTATACACCAAGTCTTGCATGGGAAACAAAGTGCATGACCTTCTACCACTTTTTCCTTTGTCATCTCCTCAAAGTCTATGTAGCCTTCCTTGTTGGCATCCATGATGCTGACACTACCATATGTGCACACGATGCTCATATCTTAGCCATAGAGAGGTCATGTGCCCTTCATCCTAGCCATCTCAATAGCACCACCAATAATAACCCAAGCCTCAACCATGTGGTTGATCATGGCCTTTGTGCCTATAACATAGCTATCACACATGCCACAATACATGCAACAACAGACTCAACAAGCATTACATGTGGTGGCACAACCCACAACAAGGCTATGGGCTACTCTGATAGCACCACTAGCAACACAACTAGCACAACCCTCTATGAAATCCCTGAGTTTGGACCAAGCATTCCAACTCATTCAAACACTCACAAAGGAGGTTAGGCAGCTTAAAGTGGCCAACTTAGAAATGGTTCATGTGATGGATTTCTATCAAGATGACCCCATTAGTCTTATGGTCCTACCAATAACTCTACCTCCTAGGGTCCAACTTCCTCAATTCATGAAATACAATGATGAGGAGGACCCCAACACCAACATAGTAACTTTCTATTCTAAATGCTTGCTTTTGCAAGCATATCCACATGCAATCATCCATGTCTTTGCCATGTCCCTAACTAGCAAAGCTTTTGATTGGTACCATGCACTTCCTAGAGCTTCCATATCAACTTTATAGGAGCTACTAAGCTAATTTACAACTCACTTCAAGTATAACTTGAAGCTCGAGGCCACTTTAGACCAAGTAATGAACATCAAGCAAGGGGTGCTAGAGATAGTACAAAAATTTATACAACATTGTTGCTTCCCTCAATGAAATTGGTGAGCCGATAGTAGAAACTCACCTTCTAGCTATCTTTAAGGGTATAGTAAATGACTTTATCAAGTCAAAACTATACTACTTAGTTCCACATTCTCTTAGCCAATATTTTGCTCAAATGAAGAGCATACAAGACATGGTGGAAGCCAGCAAGGACCTAACCTATGCGACCTATAAAAATGCACATACAAAAAATGACAAAGAAAAAGGGAAGGTGACACCAACTATTGTAGCTATGGCCAATGAAGCCAAACCCAACAATACTAAGCCAATAACCAGGGTGCCTAAGGCCCTAGCCAATAATAATAAGGCATTGAGTTCTGGCACTATGGGAACCAACCAGCCTACACCATCAGCAATAGTAAGGCAGACCCCCCAAAGGCCAAACTTTGAGCACAAGGATTGCTCAAAGTACACCCCCTTGTCCATTAAGTTATTTGAGCTCTTGGATTAGTTGCTTGGTGCTAGGCACATCTAGCATAAAAAAATGTCTAAGGACACACAAAAACACCATGAGAGGTATTGTGAGATCCTTAAAACGCCTTCTAAAACTATCCCAAATGAGCCCCTAGTCCCTAAAAACTTTAGATTGGATTAGTTCTGCAACTATCACCAATTGTATGGCCATGACACAGACTATTGCTTAGCATTGAAAGATGACAATGAACATATGATTGATCAAGGAAAACTAGTCCTTGATGAAAGTAGTCTTGTATAGCTAGAAAAATAATTAATGAATGTTCACAAGAACCCCCTCAATGCCAACAGTGTAGGTTACATCATCAATGCTATTAGCGTTGATGACAACACAGAACTAGCATGTGAACGATTTGTGGTCTGTATGTCCTCTAGTGATGTTGGGGCCTCAATGTAAACTAGGATGTAGTCCCATTTTGTCATCAAAGCACCACCTTGGGCACTCATGACACACTTGATGGTTAGAGCTCCATAGCACGTTGTGATGACAGTAACCCAGACATCTTTTGTCATTAGGATGTCGAGATGTGTAGACCTCTTACCTACTTGGAGTCTAGTGGTGGGAACTACATCACATCCTGATCATTCAAAATCATATCCTAAGAGACATAATGAACATCTTACTTAGAAAATGATTAGAGAATGCATGGAGCTAGGTCCTCCTGAGCCCACCTCCTTGTCAGCCATCCTCATGGCCTCATTATCTTAGACTGCCAACACAAATGCAAATAGTCAATAGACAAGTGTTGAGGCTTGAAAGCTCGCTACACAATCAAAGGTTAAATCTCTTCCCTGGGAGATCTGTCTATTCAGATGCATGAATAAGGTAAAAGCCACCAAAACAATAGATGGTGAAAAATATTTCTTAAATATGTTGGCACAAGTTAAGCAGGCTCTCAAGAAAAAGAACATAACCTTAATCTTGTATGACTTGATAATGACTTTTGCTACTCATCACGAGTCTTTGGTTCACATGATAACATCTATTTTAGTTAAGGAAGATATTCCAACAAATGAAAAGGCCATTCATACTATAATGTTTTCACCCACAAGTTAAGAGTTAAGGTCAATACCCTTGACATTTCGTGATGAGGTAGTTAAGGTTGATCTTGAAAAGGGTTAGGTGACTAGTGAATCCATGTTTATAATGATTCATGTAGGCTAATATAAAATTCACAAGATGCATGTTGATGATGGTGTGGCAACCAATGTCATCCCATTCTTTGTCATTGAAAAGCTTGGCCTGGTTGACCAAATTAGGTCAACAACAACAACGTGCTTAAAATCCTTCAATGGAACATGTGTGGTTGTAAAAGGAATAGTCATAATAGATTTTGTGAAAGAGGAGTAATTCCCCATCAATGGTGAATTCATTGTGGTTGAAGAAATGCATAAATTCAATCTAATTCTAGAGAGGTCTTGGCTAGCCCAACTTCGGACCATTTCTTCACCCATTCACCAAGAGATCCACTTGCCTTATGAGGGTGGGGAGGTGGTGATCTTTGGTGACAATGTAGCCCCTCCAATCATCAACAATGTAGATATAGAACAAGGGTCAAAGGAAGAGTTCTCTAAAGATGCACCACTTGTTCAAAATGAAAGTCAATGTTGTTTGGCTGATTTTAAACAACCAAGTGAAATGTGCAACCTCCCTAAGGGAGCTCTTTGGGTAGAATTGCCCTTTTGTGCAATAGATGAAGTTCTAGGAGAATACCATCTTGTGCCTCCTAGGCCCTACACACCTCCTATTCCCCATCAGGTTAGAAAATACTTATGTGACTAAGGCATGCTGTTAGTTCACCTGCATGTTTCACTTATCCTTTTTCCTTTGCCTATACAATTACGATTACATTATTGTTTACATCCTGTGTTAGTTATGTCATTTCTTTAGATCATGTAGTTTTTTTTAGCATTTTTCAAAAAAAGATAACATGGCTCGAAAATACCATAAACTATTGCATGGCCTACCAAGGCCTAAAAGTAGGAACCAACTCACTTTTACATGATGGCCAAAAATAGTGTTAAACTAGCAATGGATTGAAATGGCCTTAAACTAGCAATGACCCAAAATGACCATAAACTAGCAATGAACCAAAATGACCTTAAACTAGCGATGATCCTTCTGCCATGGCCTTAAACTAGCATAGGGCCCTCAAGGGCCTAATTGCATCAATTAAATCGCAAGTCAAAGATACAATAACATTACATAAAATACAACAAAATGACAAGCAAATAATTGTCACATTTCTATTAAATTATCAATAAGATATATAGTTCAAGTTTACATCTAGAACATGAAATATCCAAAAGCACAAAATTGCCCAATAGTAGGGGTATATTTTAGGCATTCTAGCCTACAATGTGTGGTGGGGGCTAGGGAGCTTGCTCTTCCTCTTCATCTACTACTTCACTGGGTCCTGCACCATCACCTGGGACCTGCATTAAATAAAAATAAAACAATAAATTATCCAAAAATTGAGGTAACATAAAACATTAAAATAAAGTAAATAAAACTAATGCAAACCAAACCAACCTAAGAAGGATCCACATCCATGTCTAGGGGCATCCTATCGAGGCTAGCCTCTAGGTGTTGGAGGATTTTTTCCTTTGATAACTATGGCCAGTCCTCCTTGCCAAGGTTAATACCTACAAGGGTTTTCCCTTTTTCTATGGCCATCCATGAGCGTGGTCCTAGTAAAAACCTTGTAGAGATGACCTCTCTAGGAGGCAAAGTGATCTATCTCTCTGAGGTTTCACTCACCACTACGTTTTTTGTGAATAGTGCATAAGCCTATGTTGCACTGATTGCATTAAGAAATATCTCTCGCCATCAACACTCCATAGAGTCATCTTGGTAGTTTTTATGGTATTCTTCATGTTCTTGCTTATAGTGGTGCATGTGATCCTTTTGAGTTTGGCCCCATTGGTACACTTTCATTCTATAATCCTTCCAATCTTGATTTTTTTCTTGCTAATAGGTCCATCTACAGTTGTTGCTCAGTCACCTTACAAGTGGCTTCATTCTTGCCTTGAACAGCTAATCAATACCTAATATAATTAATTTTGGTCATGTGTCAGCTACCATATAATTTTTCACATGCCACTAAGAAGTCATAGCGGGATTGTAAGTCCTTCATTTTTGCCTCCTAGCTTGCCCTCTTTTTCTAAAGCTCTTGCACCCATTTCCACAGGTACTCATTAATGCATCTGCACTCCCCCAATGCTTTTATAGAGTACAACATGAATTTTCTTTCCTTGTCATATACATGATGAGGCACGTGCTCCACCTTATGGGAAAAATTAGGCATGACATCAATCTAGACTACCCTATTCAGGTTCCACTTAAGTTATGAATTTGTCATTACATAATAGCAAGATGATGTTAGCCATGAACCAAGTAAAAATTGGTAAAAATGAAAAAATTAATAAAAATAGACATACCAATCTTAGGTTCTATTTGTTTTATATGATCTATCATATCATCCACCATGCCTTGCATGAAGGTAAACTTATTCAAAGCCTTCATCCATGGTTGCATGTAGAAGGTGGATGTGGATGCTGAACATTCAGTGGAAACACTGACTACTGCAACTAACACACTTAGTGATTATCAAATAGACAATAGCTAAGGGTGTGAAAGTTAAAAAATAAAAATAAAAAAAGGTGAAGGGAGAAAAATAGCAATGAAACAAATAAAAAAGGAGAATAAAAAAAATGACAGTGCAAAGCTCCTACCCAACAAGCTTGTAGGTGTGAGAGTGAGGGGATGATCCATCTACACACCATCAAAAAAATTCTCAAACTCACCCCCTTTGAAGTACAACACTTCTTCCCTGAGTTGCCTTAACACTTTGATAGCTTCACATTCCTCTTTTTCTACCATTTGTCCCTCAGGTTGAGGGACATCATCCTCCATGGGCTTCATTATTTCTACAGGGGTTCTCTTACCTGTGTCACATAAATTAAATTTAGAATGATCAATAATGAGTGTAATATAGCATGATACATTATAGCAGTATCAAATAATGCATACTTACAATTTTTGAGTGCACATTATGAAGCTTAAATTGGAGTTTTTTGCCACCCTCTTCCACTTCACGTGCGGGCTCCTGTATGTGGCTTCTTAATCTTTATTTTGGATGATCTTACTATCTTGGCAATGAGTTGTACTCCTCTCACTGGATTTCTGGTGTTGGTTGGTGGGGCCTCCTTGGAACTATCACATGTGTAGTAGGATCATCCTACATTGTCTCTAGTCATTACGAAAAACGACTCGCTAATCACTTCCAAAGTGTCCTGTGACCATGTGGTGTTAAATAGGTAACGAATCCATGGCCTAGAAATTTGGTGGTGGTCTTACACCACCTACCACCCATTCTCATGAATCACCAAAAAATCTACAAACCTTCTTAGGCATGCTATGAAGAAAGCAAAGTGCACATGTGATCATGCTTGGAGGTTGTGGCGTAGCTTAATGACTTGAGCATGTAGGTTGTTGACAAGGTAATTGGCCCAGTTGTACCGTGTCTCCTCCTCTATCATGTCCTTCATCACCCAAGCTTGCTCAACCTTAAGAATCTTGGAAAAGTAGCTTTGAAAATGCATGAGCACAAAAGACTAGGTAGAGGTTTTGGACCACAGGTACTTTCACCTCCTTAATTGGTATTCCTTTATGGACCTTGGAAGTGCCCAACCACTCAACATTTCCTCTATGGTCTAGGTATTTGTTGATCTTTTCTGCAACTAGGAGACCCTCAAAGGGGATGTTGAATAGTCTACAAAGAATTAATTTGTAATTTCAAAGGTCACTCACACATTACAAATCCATGTGCTAAAGTGATCGACACTCTTAGTGAAGGATTCAATTAGGGCAATCATTTTGACCATTAGGTCCATAAGCCTAGCCCATGAAGATTCCTTACTTTCTCCACTAGGGTGTTGTAGCATAACCAGTGTTTTGAACTCTCAACCTCCCCATATTTAAAGATGAGAGTGGCCTTAGTGTGACTTATAGAAACCACTGTAACTTCTCTTGACTTATCTGCAACTGCAATAAGCAAAGGTAAAATTAGCAACATGAGAAAAATAAAGAAAAAGTGAATAAAAATAAATGACACATGACTCACATGGCATGAATGGTCTGTGGGATGGTGGTAGTGGGATTGAAACTTCCTCCATGCTTGGTATGCCAGTTGCCCACTTAGCGTCCAACTAGCTAAAAGCTCAACACTAGGAGGGAGTTCCACTAATTCTACCCTAATCTATCCATTCATTGCTATAGGAAAATTATCAAAAGATGAGAATTCCTATAGGGAAATTTGAGTCAATTTTAACACCCTTTCTTCATCATGGAGGCCATCTATGTCAATGGAAAACCTGAAAATAGACATGAGTAGTTAGCATCTTAAGTCATAATCTAATAAGTAGTATAAGAAATCATAAGGAGACTCACCCTCCAGCATAATACACCATCCTAGGTGGGTTTTAGAAAAGAGTGTGTAGGTGTCAAACAATGAAGAAAGTGTTTCTCTTATTGTAGCACTAAAATTCAAGCATTTCCCACATCTTGGAAAAAATCCTAAGGCCCTTGCAGCCCCGGCCTAAGCTTCCTACTCCTTTTTTGTCAGTAGGCTCATTAGATATGAACCTTAAAATGCCTTTGTTCACCTTGGGCAATAGTGTTTCCATTATGACACTTGCTACTTCTACCACCAAGTGTGACCATATCATCACAATGAAGTGGCAGAAAAAAAATTTTAGAATTCTTGTGCACCCAACATAAACCATATCACTTGGTGGCTTACATGTGTGTTTGGTGTAGGCACAGGCTCACTCATGTAGCACAAGATGCCCACCAACTCAGGTACAATGAGGATGGATTTTAGTAATATCCTATGACCATAATAGTGAAAAAAGAAGAATGTTAGCATTGGATACAAAAATGAAAACATGCATATAAATTAAACTTAACAGATTAAGAGAAAATATCTTAACTTTCCCCACAAAGCCCCACTAGAAAGGGATGTCGACATACACATTTGACATGCCTAGTTCCCAACAAGGCACAGCACTAACATCTACATTGTATAAAAAAATCCACTAATTGTTGGTTACGCTCCCCATAGAGTGTAACTTTTAAAACTAATTTTTTAAAAGTGTTGGTTATGCTTCTTAACTGCAAAATGTTTTCTAAGTGTTGGTTATGCCCCTCACAAATTATAACAACCACAAAAATGTCCAACTATCAAAAATTAAAAAAAAAATTGTAGGGTATGCTCACTACAGAGTGTAAGATATTGAATATGTTGTCTATAAAGTGTGATGCCAAGAAATCAAAATTTCTCTAACTTCTTGTTATGCTCTTAGGAATGTACCATAGCATAACAGCCGTAACCCTCATAGTCACCCTACCTAGATTTTCACACTCTATTTCTGCCTTCAAGTCACCTCAGCTGAGCCCTATCTTGTGCTGCATGTGGGATGCCAAGGAAAACCCTTGTGCCACACTACACATAGGATGCAAAGAAATGCTTATTTTGTGCCATGCATGGGATGTCAAGAAAACCCTTGTCCCATGTCATGCGTAGGACACCAAACCCTCGTAGCAAAAAACTCAAAAAAGCTAAACAAAAAAAATGCATCACATGCACTCACTTCCTTGGCTATGACTCATGATATCCATAGTAATGGTGGTTGTCCGTGCTCAAGGTAGGCACCCTCAAAACTCCAAAATCCCAAAGTAGACAAGAAATAAGAAAATGAAACCACAAAGGGAGAGCGTAGCACCTTACCTGGCTGACAATGTCTCCTTATAGTCCTCTATGTATGCCATGGGAAGATGCCTCAATGTGTGTTCTCCTTCATCCACATTGGTGAGGCCAAGGTGTTTTCATTTACTATAGCACATCATGATTAATTATCACACTCTTGCTTCCTTCTTTCTCTTTGTTACTCTCTAGCTTCCACTTTGTTGTTGCTACACTTTGTCTCCCTTAGTCTCAGCCGCACTACACTCAATGACTATTTGCTTTAACTTTGAAAATAATAGCTTGACTATGGTAAAACCCTTATTTATACCCTTCTAAGTTGAAGGACACATCACCCTCTTGGGGCTTGTCCCATGTTCCACACATAACGTGGGATAAGCGTAACACCCAAAGTTAGAAAATTTTTCTAACCTTTCCAATGCCCCCATACTTAGAAAATTTTTTGCATTTTTTTTATTACCCAATAAACATCTAGCTTTGCCTCACATTTAAAACCATCCAAGCCTTGTTTAAACCCATGTCTCCTGCATAAACTATGGTTCACTACAACCTTAAACTAACAATTTTATGACCAATTGAGGCTCCAATGTTATTTTAAAATACTTTCTTATTCGATCCAACAACTACATAGTTAAGAAAATTTTCATAACATTGTCTTCCTTCTTTTGTGCATTTTTCCTTATTAAGACAAGTGCCACTTGAATTTTTTTTTTGTTTTGTAGGATTTTTGGCAAGATTATAGAGTGAATGCATACGAGAGTCTTTATTCACACTTAGTCTTAATTAGACCTTACAGTGGTTCCACAAGATGCATAAACACTAAGCTCCTAGAATTTGAGCCTATGACTTATGACACGAACATAGCATCCTTAGAGACATCTCTAGACTAGCTACACCATCTAGTTAGAGCTCTAGACCTAGAGGTAAGTGACATAATCAAGGATCTTCTCATTAAAATCCCTATAGTAACATGTAAATGTGAGGCGAAGACATTGAAACTTAGTTTTTTGTTAGAGCCTCAAATCAAACAAAGCATCTCTAAAGTCCTTAACGATAACGTCAAGGCATTCGCATGGTCCTACGAGAACATCTCGGGCCTAAATCCGTTGCATAATATAACACAACATTATTCTTAATCCTCACATATAATCAGTTAAACAAAAATCTTGCAAAGTGAAGCTTGAGGTGGCGTTGGTAGTTCATGATGAAATCACTAAGCTTTACAAAGCTGGTTTCATCTAGGTAGTTGATTACAATGACTAAGTTTCAAACATCATAGTTGTTCCTAAGAAAAATGGAAGTATAAACATTTGCATAAACTTCTGAGACTTAAACAAGATGACCATC
>MNCI01025195.1:64121-134360 GCA_015680685.1 Gnetum montanum | reverse complement strand
AGAGGTTAACTCCCAACTGCTGCGTGGGGTAGTGATAGGTATATTGGGGATTCACCTGCGGGACCTGTGCTGCGGGTGCGACCGAGGGCTGCCCACCGTATGACACAGACGGGTTGTGCTGCGCTGCAGGTTTAACCCATTGACTCGGTCCAGGTTGTTGAATGTAGATTTGTGGCTGAGCGGTCGCGGGTATCTGTTGAGTTTGCAGATGTGGGAGTGGCATGGCCTGGACTGGGCGCGTTACAGATACGTTATGGGGTTGTATCTGCGGGATGAAATGGGACGCGGTGGTCACCGGGATCACCGTTGGGATACTAAGTACCTATGGTGATGGAACCACCCCCACGTTATGGTGTGGTATTTGTGGTTGCAACCCAGACGGCTGTGCGTTGGCTTGCGGAAGGACAGGGATTTGCATCTGCGCGGTTGCGGCTGGGTCAGGAAAGGCTTCCTCTCCGTCGAAAGGGAGCAACGGATTTACATGGATGTGGGGCGCCAGAGTATGGAACGAATGTTCTGACAGAGCCGCAAATTCATCCTCTGCTTCTTTCCCATGCTGGGGCTCCACCACAGGTTGTGAAGTCTGGCCTCTGGCCATGACCAACTGTGTGATAAGTTCGTGTTGGTGTTCGGTCAAGGGGATTATGTCGTAGGCTGTTGGCTTAAAATCATAACCCCCTCGGTGGATCACCTCGAAGTTTCGTTTTGCCTCCAGCTCAGCACGGCTGAGAGCCAGCCTTGCCTGGATCTTAACGCATATGAAATTGTATTCTTCAGGGGTTATAACCATGAAGATAGGCTCTTTTCCCTAGAGCCTTAATGAATGGTGCAATGATCCCTGAGGCCCCGTTGCGCCAGGAGCTAGTCCTGTGGCTACTGTAGGATTGATAGGTGCGACACCCAGATCGGTGGCGACCATGGCGGTTGTGTTTGAGTAAAAGGAATCCATTGATTGATGAAGTCAACGGTGACTGGTAATCGGATCTAAAAGAAAATGGCTGGTGACAAAAAGCACAAAAAGGATTTCTACCCTGTAGGATTTCAATGAAATCGTCCTTGCGACTAATCTATACCA
This sequence comes from Gnetum montanum, assembly GCA_015680685.1. Classification (NCBI taxonomy): domain Eukaryota; kingdom Viridiplantae; phylum Streptophyta; class Gnetopsida; order Gnetales; family Gnetaceae; genus Gnetum; species Gnetum montanum. The sequence goes on along the minus strand of MNCI01025195.1, from coordinate 133,285 downwards.
CATGATTGACTGTAGACTTCCCTAGAGGTATTACGTCTATGGTTTAGGGTATGGATCACTACCAGGCTTACCCGAAGTATTTGGATCGGAGCCTGAAGGCCCTCCTTCTAGCGCTAGAAAAACTGTAATGACAGAAAATATCGGCAGCTGGAAATACCAATCGAGGTTCCGTGTATACAGTTTTAACCACAGATCCGCGCGAGGGCTATGCTGGAAAAAGTGAATCCGTGGTGCCCTGAACGGTCTTGTCGATCAGACAAGGACTTACGAGTCAGTAAAACGATGAAGATTACGGATATTTGCATGCTGCAATTTGATTCGGGGTATCGTGAAATGGGAGGAAAACGATGTGGATGGATCGCTACGCTGATAACGTCAAACACGCCGAGGAGACACTAATCAAGAGAGAAACGTGTGATTTTCAAGGATCTATGTTTCAATTTTTGAAAGAATGTATGTTACATTACAATGGGAGAGACCCCCGATAACTTGATGCAAAAGAAATGAGCACAAAACAACAAGGAAATTGTCCAGACAGAAGTCTGATCTACCTCGTAGGCCAAAGCTAGGATGCAAGGATGGTCAGGCTCTGAAGTCTGTCGATCAACTGTTTCTGACCAGTAGAGTCTACAAACTGGGCGAGATGATCTCACAATCCGTGTTCTGCTTCTTTGCTTCGAGTAGATTCTGCACAGGACAGCGATCGCTAATGGAATGCTCTCTCTTGTTGCTAAGGCTCAAGCGCACTATGCTCTGTTCTTGCTGAAGGATGGTGCTGTCGGCAGTTGCCAAAAGGTTGCTCTTTGTTTCTCCGCTCAAGGTATGCTTCCTTACTCAGAAAATGCTCTTACCCCTTTGACTTCTCACCAACAAAAGTGATAAGTGCTCTGGTGCTTAGAAAAATGTCTCTGCTTCTCTGATTTTCTGCCTCCCCCCTGTATCTTTGTCAACTGAGGTATTTATAGGCCATGACGCTTTGTGGAAAAGGCGCAACCCTGATGACGTGGATCCCAGATATTTCGGGTCCTGTTGGCATGACCATTTTAAGTCAGATTGTGACTACGCACAACACGCTCGTTTGCGTGTTGTGCGTGTGAAGAGCAGGTACATGTTGAGCATGCTTCAATTGCTTTCAGGCTGTATTACACTCATTCGCGTTGTATTGCGTGTATGAGCGTAATCCGGTGTAAAAAACAATAGGCTCAAAATTTTTTTACGCTCACTACGCAGCTATGCATAACAAAGTGTAAATAATGTGCAACTTACGCTCACTACGCAGCTACGCGTGATGAAGCGTAAACAATGTGTAACTTACGCTCACTACGCAGCTGCGCGTGATGAAGCGTAAACAATGTCTAGCTTTAATGATGACATATGCAATGGTATGCACTGCCGCGTGATGAGCGTAAAGACAAGTTATTCATGCACCGCGAGAAAAAGTGTCGAACTGTTGTGCTTCTCTGGACTCTACCTTCGACTATTTTGGAGCTTATTACGCTCATTACACTGCCATGCATGATAGAGCATAAACTTGTCCTTGAGCAAAACTGATGCGTGCTCTCGTTTGAATTGTGAATCTTTGCCTGAGGCCGACTCGTAATTTTCACAGTGTTTCAGGTATGACATCAATTGGATTTTTGGATTCTCTTTCGATACTTTTGTATGTTCTATCTTATTGTTGAGGTTGTAATTATATCCTTCTAGATCTAAGAAAAAATGTGAGTAAGAGGACCATAAAAAGGCACTAAATAAATTTTACAGGTCCCACTGGAAAAACATGTACCCATGCCTAAAAGGTTGTAGCATCTCAAAACTTCAAGAAAAAAGAAAAAGAAAACACATTTGTGCCATACCTAAGCTCTTTCCTTGGACAAAATGCCAAGTGATGTTACTCCTTGCAACTATGATAGTCTTATGGTTGTCCATCAACATGATGAAATGATGGGATGTCACTAAAATGTGGTTTGGACTTGGTTTGAATCTTAGAAAGAATGGCTCATGATTATTTAACCATTAATAACACACAAGGATTCATTGTGCCCATGGTAAAGCAATCCTTTCTATAGTCCATCTCATCTCACTACCCATGTGGTCCTAACTTGTAGTTTTGTATAACATAGAGTTATTATCTCAAATTGGTGGTTTTAACATGTTTTTTTTGTTGTATAGGTATGCATTACATTCATTTCCTTTAGTGCCTATGGACATTTTTAGGTATGGTAACTGATGAAGTGTCATTATGTCAATGCGTTGACGGGGCTACATATACACGTCGGCGTTGACGTGGCCCTGTTGACGTAGCCTTCCTTCATTGATAGGGCCCCATTTATGTAGCAACCTATCCCAACCTATAATAAAGAGGGCCTTCCGCCTCATTTAGGCATCTTTTGGGTTAATTGTATGGAGGTTCTTGTAGTTTGTTTTTGTAGGAGTTAGATTATTCTCCCAGGTGCATGCCCGTAGTGTGATGCTTGTAATTGTACGACACCTTTATTCGAGTGTGATGTACTTGGACAGGCACATGACCAGAAATAAAGATCAAGATTACTTCATCATTGTAGCATTCACTTAGTTTTAATTGTCTAGTTTAATTGTTAATTGTTATTGTTATTTATTGCTTTCTTAGTTAATATTTATTTATCATCATTTACTATTCTTATTGATAAATGTGAAATGAGTACGACTTACTCACGAGTATTTAAGTATGACTACTTGGCAACCCAGTAGCGTACCCAGGATCTATGCTTGGTAACCCTAGTAGTAGTCGTGCACGAGGTCCAAGATGTGTATGGATGATTAAGGAATGGATATTCATCGCACTTAGGCTAGCTTAGACTCATTTCCTATTGCTCATTAGTTTAATCAATATTATCTTCCATTTTCTCTAGGAGTAGCATTAGTTTAGGATCACATCATATGCCTCACTCTGAACTAAACCATACATGACAAAGTAATACTAGTCCAGGTGGGAAGACAACAAATTGCGATCAATGTGTAACTATCTAGATGCCACAACTAGCCTATTAGTGGAGTTCAATCCGATCACGTGTGAACATTCGTATTCGTATGGTTGAGTGCAAGGGTACTTCGTCGCTCATCATTGGCACCGTTGCTGGGGATGGTGCTAGTTATTTAGATTAGTTACATCATACAAGATCACTGTAACAAGTATTAACGATATATCCCTTAGAAAATCAATTAAATTAAAATTCAATTAAGTCACACATGGTTCACAACCATGTCTCTCTCACAAGACTATAATAATGCCACACCTAGTGAGGCAATTAATTGGAGAAACAATGAATATTATGATAATGAAGATTGGAGTACGCAACCTAAGGTGGGGGTTCCTTATAAACATAAACAAAGACAACATCATTCCAACGCATGAAAGCATAACATACCTAGTGATGATGAACCCCTACTAGCCACTACAAGCTTAACAGAAATACAAGAGGCTATTCGAATCGCCCGCAAGCATTATAAGGAAAGTTGTCTACCCATGCTTGATTTAAAAAACTTTTCCAAGTTTTCAGAAGGCTATGATTCAGATTTGCAACAACATTTACAAGCCTTCTACGATGCTTGTACATGGAACAATATCAATAATGGGTGGCAAAAAATTAAGCTCTTTCCTCTGACACTCATTGACCAAGCAAAAGTATAGTATAGGTCATTAAAACCAAAATCAATTCGATGTTGGCCGACAATGGTAGAACTCTTTAATGAAAGATATCAAACCTATGCGAGAGTGTCAGCCTTGAGGAGACAAATCCAAGAATGGAAACAAGTGCAACATGAACCCTTGGAAATGGCCTTAGAAAGATATTATGCACTGTTAAACAACTGCCTAAGCCATGGGTTCTTCGAGGAAAGGCTAATGTACCATATCATAGATGGGCTTCGTAATGAAACAAGGGAGACCCTAGGGATGTATGCCCAAGGTCAACTATATGAGGTACAAACCCATCAAATCTAAGAGCTTATTAAGCAGATACCAAAAGAAGAAGGAGAAATAGCCAAATGGGAGAATGTTGAAAGTTCTCAACAAGATCAAAATCTTAACTTAACAAGGGTCCATGATCATGAAGAGGAGAAATCAACTCACTTCAAGGAGGTGGAATCATCTTTGCCAATCCTACAATAACTAGATGAAATTGAGACAAATATTAATAAGATGATGGATTGGGTACATGAAAGATGTGGAGAATATGCCAACATTGTTAGAGAAAGAGCTATGCCAAATCGATAAACAAGATAGGACACCACAAGACACTCAAAACGAAGGGTAGAAGAGAATAAGAATAAGAACTCAACTTCCAATCATACGTATGAATGTAATATTTGCTTGTACGATCACCCCAAAGGTCAATGTCCAATCTTGTCACATTTACATGAGCATTGGGGAGGAATGTTACATCCAGAGTTCGTACAAACATACTGTGTCCAACCATAGTGGCGAAAACCTCAGTCATGGGGGAGGCTACTACCAACTGGACCATACCCTTTGTATGTCCCAACACCAAATGCTTATTATGTTCAACACCCTATTTCTCCAACAAGATCAGCATCCTCTACCTTACCTCATCGTTATCATTCTCCCAAGAACTATCCACCGATGTCCTCTCCAACAAGATCACCACCTCATGTTCCTTACACTTCTCCTCAACCTCAATATTCTCATAATTCATCCCCTTTTGCATGACTGCCATCTATGCCAGAAGATTTTGCACCACAGCATCAACCCACAAACATTACTTGTGCTGCTACTATCAATAGCAGTGGAGGTCCTTTACAACATTGAAGGCATCCCTTCTTTAGATGTGACTGTTGAAAGGGATACCATAGTTCAGAAACCATTGCATCCGCCAACTCAGCACAAATCCAACACTGTGGTGCTTCTTCCTCTTTGAACCCAATGCCTCATGTTACCTCATCAGGGCCACCAATTAATATTCCAACAATCATACGACCTAATGAACATAGGAATGAAGAGTGAAAAACCGATCCTTGCATACCATCTTCCTATCACAAACCTCATAGTGGATCAACTCGTTATCCGAGAACCACATCTTATAAATTGCCCCACTATGCTTGCTATAATCAAGTGTGTGAATCCCAATGGGGTAAGTATGACCAGGTCCCAATATTTTCAACATGCATGGATCCCCACCTTCCATTTATTAATTCTAGCCATGCTCAACGGTTTAGTTATGGGAGGTATCCTCCATTCTAACAACATAGAATTAATAAATGTTTTTTGTTTCTCTAATTTTTCAACTTTTTGTTTTCCAATTTTTCACCTTTTAACTTATTGTTTTATCTTTTTGTATTATTATCTTTTCATGAGTAATCTCATCCATGAATAAAACACTCATGTGGCTCATTGGTTGAGGTGTTTTTTTATGCTATCAAGTCTCGAGTGGTCAATTATTTGGATAGTGAGCCATTACACCCACTCATCCATTCTACAAATAAGAGGTTCTGTTCAAGGGTACAATGCTATTCTTGACATTCTTGAAACTTAAAATTAATTTTTTTCTCATTGTTCCCAAAGTGAAAAATGATGGACTAAGAGGGAATGGATAGGGTGTGACATCAAGGGAACTTGTGGATTCTCTTTGGTAACATTTGTAGCTGCTATCATGCAACTTGGTTGTACTAAGATCCTTGTAGATCTAACAAAAAATGGGAGTAAGAGTAATCCAAAGGGCACTCAAAAATCAAATACTATTCTAAGGGGTCCCACTGGAAAGACATGCACCCATGCCTGAAGGTTGGCGATTTCTCTGGATTCAGTGAAGTGAAAAGAAAAAGAGGAAGAAGAGAAAAAGAAAAGAAGGAAGTGCTACAAAACAAAAATCACTCCTCCCTTGAATAAAACACCAAGTGATCGTACGCCTTGTTGTTATGGTACTCTCATAGTTGCTCATCATTGGATGAAATAATGCGATGTCATTGATTAGAGGAATGGACTTGGTCCTGATCTTGGAAAAATGGGTTAATGACACTTTAATCATGTTGTACACGTAGAATTCATTGTGGCCTGAGTCAGTTACCTCACATCCCAATCTCTGCAATCCCTTCTCCGATTTATTCCATCTCATTATTCCTGTATTTTTGACTTGTGTCTTGTATAACATTGAATTCATACCTCATCATGGTGGTATCAACATGTGTGTGTTTTGTTGCATCGATATAGATTCCATTTAATCCTTCTAGCGCCTACGGACATCTTAAGGTATGGTTATGCAAGGGCATATAGGCTGGAACCTAATTTGGGGAGGACCCACTTGCGTAACTTTTGTAATTTGTATTTGTTGCACACCACCACATCATCTTATACCCTTCGAGTATTTCATTGCCAAACCTATTCTTTCCTTTGTCATTATTTTATCAAATGTTCCTCAAAACTAGGTTTGACATTAAAACTTTTAGGGTAAATTCCTTGAAAAATATCTAACTTTAAAATCACACTAAGTAAAGAATGCAACATTTATTAAAGGCAATGGGTAAGCTATGAAATCATTGAAAATTTTTCAATAACCTTACTAACAATTGATCTTTGTGTGATTATAGATGGCCCTTAAAAGAATACAATAAGGAGGACCTTCTCAAGGTGCAACTGAATGACCTATGAAAGGCAGAGGCTAGGGACCTCATGTAGAACATACAGGGCAGAAGGTAATCATTCAGCATCCATCATGAAACTCCTGTTACTACATAATCTATCCAAGAAAATGGAGGAGAGGTCAAGGCCTGAGCCTATGAAGAGGAACGATGGCTATTTGTGGCTTGGCATGTCAAGGCCAATCAAGTATTCCCGTAGCTACCANGTTACTACATAATCTATCCAAGAAAATGGAGGAGAGGTCAAGGCCTAAGCCTATGAAGAGGAACGAGGGCTATTTGTGGCTTGGCATGTCAAGGCCAATCAAGTATTCCCGTAGCTACCATGTCCATGAAAAATGATGACTCCATCAAACATTGGAACATCAACATGGACGACTCATAATCCTTAAATAAAAGAGGATAAACATTAGGTGCTTTTTCAATGGTATCAATCTCAGAAGCCTGATGCACAGGATAAAGGAAAGGCACCCATGGAGGAGCCACCACTATCAGGAACCCCATGAGTTTCACAAGTTTTTCTTTTTGTGTCTATGTCCAAATTTTGTTTAATTCTCCACTACAACATGAATAAATTTCAAGTTAGTCAATAATCCCATACCTATCCACTATGTATTCAATTGAGCTTGTTCCTCACTTTTACTTGAGGATGAGTTTTTACTCAGTCGTGGGGGTATGATGAAGTGTCATTATGTCAATGCGTCGACCGCATATATGTGGCCTCATCGACGTGACCCCATTGATGTAGCCTTCCTGCATTGACGGGACCCCATTTATGCAGCCACCTATCTTGACCTATAAATAAGAGGGCCTTCCGCCTCATTTAGGCATATTTTGGGTTAATTGTAGGGAGGTCCTTGCAGTTTGTTTTCGTAGTAGTTATATTATTTTCCCAAGTGCATGCCCAGTGTGATGCTTGTAATTGTACAACACCTTTATTTGAGTGTGACGTACTTGGACACACACATGACCAGAAATAAAGATTGAGATTACTTCATCATTGTAGCATTCACTTAGTTTTAATTGTCTAGTTTAATTATTAATTGTTATTGTTATTTATTTCTTTCTTAGTTAATATTTATTTATCATCATTTACTATTCTTGTTGCTAAATGTGGAATGAGTATGACTTAATCACGAGCATTTAAGTGTGACTACTTGGCAACCCAGTAGCGTACCTAGGATCTACACTTGGTAACCCTAGTAGTGGTCATGCACGAGGTCCAAGATGTGTATGGATGATTAGGGAATGAATACTCATTACACTTAGGATAGCTTAGACTCATTTCCTATTGCTCATTAGTCTAATCAATATTATCTTCCATTGTCTCTAGGATTAGCATTAGTTTAGGATCACATCATACGCCTCACTCTAGACTAAACCATACGTGATAAAGAAATACTAGTCCAGGTGGGAAGATAGTGAACTGCGATCAATGTGTAACTATCTAGATACCACAACTAGCCTATCCAAGGAGTTCAACTGGATCGTGCGTGAATCCTCGTATTCGTATGGTTGAGTGTAGGGGTACCTCGCCGCTCATCAGTTACATAAGGGCATCATAGGCTAGAGCCTACTCTGGAAAGGATCCACTTGTGTAACTTTTGTGACTTCTACTTATTTGACATAACCACGTCATTCTTAAACTTCCAAGGGAATAACTGTTAAATTCTATAGTTTCCCTTCTTATTTAACTTGATTTGTCCACAACCTCGATTTCAATGCCCTTTTTCTTGCTTTTTCTAAAGCTTTTTACATTGACGACTCCACCATATCACAATTTTAGTGCCTCAAATCGATTTTCTACTTAGCCCAAAACTATGCACCTAATCTCAAACCTTCCAACCAATCACAGAGCTTCATTTTCCATGGTTAGTTGCCTTGTTTAATGCATATTCTTGAACCGCAATATTGGGTGGGACGCAACGTTGGGTACTTGATATCGAGTCACACAAAACCTATATATATGATCCCCATAATGCTCAAACTTCATTCTCATCATTTATAGCTAGGGGAGTTCAAGTTTTCTCTCACAGCTCAAAGCTTTATGCACCAAATTTTAGCTTGTAATATTTAGCTCTCAACCACTCCAATTTTTGTCTTGTTTGCACCTATTTGAACCTGAAGTGTTCAAGTTAGTCGTGGGATGGTGCTTGTGTGGATAACTTATTTCAATTTTTGATAATTTGCTATCACCTAGAGGGTATTATAAGGGTAAGAGTGTTAAAAAATTTAGGAATTTTCATGAATAATCAATCATATTAATGTTATAAACCTTAATTTCTCCACCCAAGAAACCATAACCATCATTATAAGCCATACATAAGGAAAAAGAAACAAATTGCAAAGAGTCATAAAAGATGATAAACACTCTTTGGGAATTTTTCTTGAAAAATTTTCTAATTCTGCAATCATATGAACTAAGAACTTAATGAATTAAGGTTAAGAGTATGGTATACATCTGTTAATGATAACCATCGATACCTTAGTAACAACTAATCTTTGCTTGATTATAGATGGCCCTAGAACAAGGTGCAAAGGAGAACCTTTGTAGAGAGTAGCTAAGCATCCAAGAGGTGGTAATGGCCAACAAGGTAAACATGTAGAGCATGAGGAGTAGGAAGCCTAATAATTCAACATTCATTAAGAAGCTTCTATCATAGGACAATTGGTCGAAGAAGAGGCCATAGAACTACCATCTCTAGTGTAGAAACAATGTCTCACATTGCTTCCTGAATGTCTTGAGGCCATCGAACAAAAGTCTAATTAACCATGGTTATTGTGGAGATGAATTTTGGCTCATTTATGAAGTTTTCTCTAGAAGTAGTTTGAACACAACTTCAGGTGTCACCCTTGTGGCCCATTCTTTTAGAAAATGGTGAATGATACCTTGGTGAGACCCACAAATTCTAGCACAAAAAATATGAAGGCACCACTATAAATATTTGTGGAGTTAATGTCTCTTTCTCAGTCAAATTGTAGTAGCTCTTAATCTATGAAAACAAGGGGCTAAAGTAGCCCATTTGTCCACTAGGTCTGATCTTGATACCAAAAAATGATGGCTAAGATGGGCATATAGTAAAGAAGACAAAACATATAATGAACTGACTCTAGAGGAGAGGACATATTTCAAGATTGGTACATATGATCTCTTCCCAACAAAAGGGCTTATTAGGATCTCAACATTTGTAGCTAGGGGAAGTGCTATTGTAATGGAAAAATATGTGACCAATCTTTCTCAATTCTACTTCATCGAAGTTCAGAGATGGTTCAAGGAGAAAAAGGCAGGAAAACTAATACTTCCATTCCCTTGCCTAATCAGGAAGTTATGAAAATGTGTTAGAATCCTATGGTATATGAATGATATCCCAAAAAGGCTCAAAAGACCTCCTTCACTGAACTCCTCAAACCTATGGCACTAAGAAAAGATCTTGGTGAAGAGTTAAAAATAGAGAAAGAAGGAAAACTAGAAGTAGAAGTATAATGTGAGCTTGAACAAAACCTAGAAACACAAGCCCCACCACCACCACCACTATAGAATTATAGGCCCTCAATGAGTCATCTATAGAAAATCATTGAGGCTATTAGTTGGGGAACTAGAGATCAATCTAATCTCTTTAGAGTAATCAATGATGTCATATAGCCCACTATTTCAGCCAATCCAAAAATGGGAGAGATCTTGTTACAATTAGGAGGAGGATCATAGTGGTCTAGGCAAATCTCTAGAAATGCCACATCCTTTTAAGTGATGCTTGAAATTGGAGAAAGTGCCATAGTTGTGGTAATGCAACATGATGATCCAGCAAGTGCAATAGAAGTGATTATGGATCACATAAAAGAATCATTCAATGTGCATGTTGTGACACTAGTAGATCTCACTAGGGCCAAAGATATACAAATGTTGGCTAGGACTTCGATGACTCTTGTGGTGCATGAGGATGTACTTGATCATTTAATGCAAATAGGGCAAGTGATGACCACCCTATTTGACATCCCCAATGATGTCACTATGGCATAATTATACCTCATAGCTACCAGAGGAAATTTGATCATGGCTAAAGTTAGGGAAGAACACATAGAAGTGGAAGTGCAAAGGTTACAATAAGAGCTGGCTACCTTGAGATCTAAACAAAGATATTTTTCTTGAATTGTTGCGCCTAACCAACTAGAACAATTCAAGATGGAGCTACTAGCTAAGCTGATTGAGGAGAGTGCAGCTACAAAACAAGAAAAGAAGAAAGTAGTCTAGAATGCCTATGTTGTTGATGCATAATCCTACACATATAAAAAGGCATTGACCACCATGGAATAGGAAAATAAGTAGCTCACCACCAGAAACTCAAGGTTGATCATAATTGAAAAGCAAAAGAAAATTCCTAAGGAGAGTGTCCACAAGTTAAGAGAATAAGTAGTGAGGGTCAACTAGGGCATTAATAAATTGGCTAGAGAAAACAAAACCCTTTTAATGGAGGAGGTCTACGCTATTCAACAAAAGTCTAAAATAGAAACTAGTGTGCAATAGAATGAGGTCAAGAAGCATAAAAAAACTAAAGAAACACTTCTACAACAAGGTAGGCATGTATAAGCAAATAAATGAGAAGAAAATATAGATGGTTAAGGATCACATTAGGTCCCTATCAGCATAAAATCTTGAATGGTAGCTAATTCTATATAGCTATGTGTTGGTCTAGCCATTGGAAGTAAGGAATAAAGACGTGCAGATCAAAGATTTGAAAGAATACATGGTGCTGGCTAACCTTAGATATGCCAATTTTGCCATGTTAACAATAGGCTGAACTCAAAAAAGCTAGAGAAGTGGGTAGTGACCACCAATGCATCATATGAAAAAGAGTTTGCAAATTGGAAAGATGCTATGTAGAAGCTTCATGTGGCAAACTCGGAACTGGAGGTGATCAATGCTCATTACCATAGACAAAGGGATGTTTTCTTAGACCTAGCTAGGAGATTGATAGATTATCACAAATTGAGAGAAAAAGCTAGGATCTTTGAGGAAGAATGATGATAGTTTGTGGCCTAGTACATGAAGGCCAATCAAATGTTTCTATAGCTACCATGTCCTTGGGATGTATCAACACTAGCACACATCGATTCAGTAGCCTAGACAGTACATGATCCATGGATAGAAGAAGAANCATGAGTTTTCATTCAATCATGAGGGTATGATGAGTCATGAATCTATCGGCCCAATATCAAATATCTAATATTAGAGCCCCAATATCAAAGACTTGATATTGAAGCCCAGGAACTAATGTCAGATATCAAATATCATCTCCTCCATGTTAACCTATAAATACAACACTTGGATGCATGGTTTGAATGACAATATAAAGAAGATAGTTTTAGTTCTTAGTTTTTGATAGTCTTTCTTGGATCTCTATTATTTCTAGTGGATGCCCATAGTGTGATGTTTGTAATTGTATGACACCTTTGTTCGAGTGGGGCATACTTGGACATGTTACATGACTAGAAATAAAGATCAAGATTACTTCCATCATTGCCACATTCACTTAGATTTATTATTGCTTTAATTATTTAATTATTTACTATTATCTTTAGTTAATGTTTCCATTTATTGCTATTTACTATTTCTATTATTAAGCAAAATGTGTACACCTTAATCATGAGCTTTTAAGTGTAAGTACTTAATAATCCAATAGTGTATCATTTGGCACACTCAGTGACATACGCTTGGTAATCCTAGAAGTAGTCTTATGAAGTCCAAGACATATATAGATGATTAAGAGTGGATACCCATCACACATAGGCTAGTTAGATTTCACTTTCCATTATTCAATAGCTTAATTAATTAATCTCTTTATCATCATTAGGAGTAGCATAGGATTAGACAACATCATATGCCTGACTTTGGACTAAACCATACATGAAAAAGCTACCACTAGTCCAAGTGGGAAGATAGCGAACTATGATCAAAGCATAACGATCTAGATGCCATAGCTAGTCCCATCAACAGAATTCAATCGAATTGTGTGTGAATGCTTGTGATTCGTATGGTTAGGTGTAGGGGTAGCTCGCTACTCATCATTGAGTAACTAATTTTACAAAGTTCATTATAGTAAGAAATACAAGTTAATTTTTCCTAACCTTTAACAATTCTAATAGAACACATAGTAAACTAATCAGGCATCTTAACTAAACATGGCTTCAACAATAGATACAAAACCACCTACCAAAGAGACAAAGAAAGGTAATAATAACATAGATAAGGACAATGAATGAGGTATTCCAATGCAATCTAGAATCTCTTATGCTCATACTAAGCTCTACTATCCTAATTTTACTTTCATCTTTCGTCAAGATGCACAACTAAGGTGGAGAGACATACAAGACAATATTTTTTTATCTCTAGAATGTGTAATGCCCATCATGCTTCAAACAACTCTTAGGGGGATGAATTTGAGTGATGCATAAGGGTACCATATGACGAAACACATGATAAGGTCCTATCAACCCATAGAGGAGTAGATGAAGAGAGATGCTACAATAGAGATTAGACATGCCCATAGCAAAGGGAAGTAGATTAACTCCCTTGTGGTCTTAAAAGAACTAGATGGTAATGCATTCATAATACAAAAACTTTAGTAGGATCATGAAGATAACTCTCAAATGTCCATTATTAGATAAGATGAACCTATTAAGGCACAACTACATTCCATTGTAGCTGAGATACATAGAAGGGAAGCTAAAGAGTCTAAGTATAAATAGGACTTAAGGAAAAGAGTTTTTGCTAGATACCATAAAGAAGAACATTAGAGTCATAGAAGGAGGACTAGCCGACATTGTTCTCCCACATCTTCATCCTCATCCTCATGATCATCGATGGACTTTGATAGAAGGGGACATAGGTACAGAGACCATGATAGGGAAAGGCATCAAACTCATGATCATGATAACTATCACCAAAGGTACTATGATGAAGAATATGAAGAGGACGAATTGAGTAGAAATAGGGATAGGCATGAGAGAAAAGAGAGAGATGAACATTGAAGGGGATAATTCTACACTAGAGCTAATGAACCATATGAATGTGAAGAGCCCCTACTGGAAACCTAAAGTATGATCAATATACATGAAACTATTTATATCTGAACCAAGCATATAAGGAATAGTCACATCAAGTAGCTTGACATGAATAACATGCCTAGATTTGAAGGTGAGTACAACATAGATCCTCAACATCACCTTCAAGCATTACATGATGCCTACATCTTACAAAACATCGAAAGTGATTAGTAGAAATTGAATCTGTTCCTAAGGATACTTGTGAAAGAATTTGAAAGTTGGTATAGATTGTTGGAACTAGAATCAATAACAAGATGGAGTACCATGTTGGAACTTTTTAATGATAAATATCAAACTTATTCATAGGTGTCCAATCTTTGAAAACAAATCCAACGATGGAAGTAGGGGACTCACAAATCCCTTGATGTAGCAATAGACTAATACTATTCACTATTGCATAGGTGCCCATACCATGGATTTTCTTAATAAGAGTAACTACAACACATTGTCGATGGGCTTAGAGACAAGACTAGAGAGACCCTTGGGGTTTATGCCTAGGGTCAATTCTCTGAAATGTCTATCCATTAGATACAAAGATTAATTNATTAATCGATTAAGTGGTAAAGGAGCAATCTAAATTGAGGAAAAAATAATTAGCAAAGGAATACAATAGAGATCCATCCATATAGAAAAGGGATGCAAGAGTTAGTGATCCACAAGAAGAAGAAACCTTGAGCTAGGTGATTCAAAAGAAAACCCTACCTATCCAGAAATCTATCACAAACATAGTAGCTAAGGTAGAAAAGATGTGGGATTCAATTGATAAGAATTTTGTAACAACCTTAGAAATTGTGGAGGAATGAACTGAGAAGCCTTTAGTAAAGGCAAAGATAAGAAGAAGAAGAGAGATGTTAGATGAAAAAGGAAAAGTGGCCTTAGTGGTTGAATATTCAGAAACAATCTCTGAAGATGAGGAAGGATGTGTTGTATGCCAATATGAACATCCTAAGAGATGTTATCATGTAATGACATACTTACAAGAAATAGGGGCATGTGCACTTAACCAAAATTTATCAAGAAACAAATGCCCAAATGGCTACCTTATCCTCAAGGTTACTATAGGTAAGCCTTCCAACCCACTTACTATCCTAGTGGAGCATATCCACAATTGCAAAAGTAGTATCATTAGTAGTGGAAATAACCTCAGTTGTGGGTCATGCCACCACCATATCAACGATACCCATATTAGTAACCAAACCCATATGGATACTATGTGCAATGTCCAATATCTCCAAAAATATAGTCATTGAAGCTTCACAATATTATCCAATTGAATACCATTGAATGATATCACCAAGGATAGATTCAAACTCATACACGCATTCATAAGTGGTTAATTTCTCAAATCAACATCCCAATACATCACTAGTAGTACCACCTCTTTTAATGTAGGGGTAACTACCATCTCAACTATAATAGAAAAGTGAAACTAGTGTAACGACGGAAAATGTTGGCAGCTGGAATACCAAACAAAATCCGCGTACACAGTNCTTACAGGGCTACTCGTAAAAATACGAATTGGAGCCTAGGCCCTCCTTCTAGCGCCAGAAAACTGTAACGACAGAAAATGTCAGCAGTTGGAATACCAAAAAAAATCTGCGTACACAGTTTTAACCATGGATCTGTGCGAGGGCTATGTTGGAAAAACAAATCCGTGGCGCCCTAAACGGTCTTGTCAATCAAACAGGGACTTACTAATCAGTAAACTGATGAAGATTATGAATATTTTGTGGAACGATCTGATTCAACGATTCACGAAATGAGAGAAAAGCGATGTAGATGAATGGTAACGATGGTGACAGCATTAACACGGCAACAAGAATCAGACACGAGAGAAACACGTGATTACAAGATCTATGGTTTGACCCTGGAAAATAAGTATTTTGTATATTCAAGTTACACTGGGGAGACCCCGATTGTTTTGTATAGAGAAAACACAAAGCAACAAGAAACAAGCAAACTGTCTGAGCAGAAGTGCAGAATAGAATCCGATCTACCTTGTAGGCCGGAGAAGGGATGCAAGGAAGGTCAAGTTCTGCCGTCTATCGATCAACTACTTCTGATCAATAGAAACTCGTAAACCACACCAGATGATCTCTGGATCTCTGATCTGCTCCTTTTGCCTTGGGTAGCCCTTTTCTCGGAACTGCTGATAATCGCCAATGGAAAAAAGTTGTGTCTTCACCAAAGGGGTAATCGCTCTTACTGCCAATGCTCAAGCCAAGTGTCTCTTGTCTCTGTCTCTCTATTATTGTCCTTTTCGTTGTTGTTTGGTTGCCTCTTTGTTTTTCTTCACAAACTAGGACATTTATAGGTTTGACGATATGTGGAGAAGGCACAACTGTGATGACATGTGTTTCAAACTTTTTGGAAGATCGCTGACTTGACCATCCTTGTGTTGAAATATGTATCTATGCACAATACGCGGATTTGCGTATTGTGCGTATGAGTGACAAATGTGGGTCAGGCATGTCTCCATTGATTTTGGGCTACATTACGCTCGCACGCATTGCGTCGTGTACAAGAGCGTAATAAAGCATGAAGACAATAGATTCAAGCTACTTTATGCTCGTTTACGCTACCGTGCATAGTGAACCGTAAGTAATGATTATTTTGATGATGAATTATGCTGACACACGCTGCGTTGCATAAAGGGCATAAGATGACCAATATGTAAAAAGAAAAGTGCCGATCTACTATGTGTCATTGATCTCTCTTTGACTTTTTCGATGCTCATTACGCTGCCATGCGTACTGAGCGTAAACTCAGCCTTGGACAAAAGACTTAGCCAAAATACACGAGAAGTCGCATATTACGCTGTTTAGGCCTTAGTCTTTGCCAAAGCTGCTGAGGTAAGCTGCCTTTGAACATCAGACTATGTTACGCAAAGAGTCATTACGCTATGTTGCATGCTATAGCGTAAATGCGGAAAACATAGTAAGATAAGAAATCCGCAAAAGGAAGTTGAAGCCTTGATTTCACGCGCCTCCTTGCCTTGCCCTGCCTTGTTCTCCCTTCTAGAATTTTGACATGTGCCCTCGCCTAAATCACGAATCTTTGCCTGAGGCTGAATTGCAATTTTCACGGTGTTTCAATGGCCCCTCTTTGTTGACGGTTAGAGGGCCTGCCTAAAAGACGTCGACAAAGAATGCGAAACACCGGAGGAGAAAAAGCACTAACAGCGTTCATCAATGGCTACTCAAGTGTCACCCTGTCAACATAGAAGAGCAAGACTGGAGGTTATGGGAGATAGGATGATTTGGCAGGAAATAGGTTCGAGGAAGACTCAAATGAAGGAGGATGGTGGAAGTATGGAACATGCTTATTGAACACACAGAAACATATGCATACTTGTGTTAACAGAAATTCCTTCAGATGAGCATAGCGCATCAGTCTGAGATTTCTCTGTTACAGACTATAGCAGGAATGCTTGCAAAAGGAGCATAGCCCATCACTTTTGCGATATCTCTGCTATGACACTTGATTGCGTTAGGCTAGTTTATGGAGTTGATTGCAATGCGAGTGCGGAAAACGGGTGTTTACGTATGTAGATTTTGCGTACAGGAAGCAGATGGTAGGGATGAAGCGGAGCAAGAACTGAGGGTAGGATCATAAGGGGAAGAGGGACGCACTTCTAAGTGGACAAGTTAACCTGAGCAGCCATTTCAAAACACTATTTTTACTTCACCACTTAGATGAATGCACCTTTGGACAACATCTTTGCAGCAAGTAACCTGCAACCAAAGAAGAAAATAGAGGATACCATTGTCTGTGCAAACTGGAGGCGAAGTTGTTGAAACGAGTGCTAACAGAGGCGAGATGAAGTGACCGGGCCGTGAAGGAGGAACTGTAGCACTAGGCCATAGTCTTCAACCTTGATGCTCGGCCCAGCATATCGCCGCCAAAAGACATCAGACACAGTGTGCCTAACTAGTTATACAAAGAACTAGCTAGGTGAATTTGCGAAGCCAGAGTCTGATAGCGATGATGAGCGGAGATCCCCAAAGTTGCAATTGATGGGAATGCCTTTGGAGCTCCGGGCGGTGGAACTAACCTCTTAGAGGTACCACCGATGCAATGGGCACGGTGACGGTATCTTTGAGGGGTTAGTAGTATGCCTCTCAGCACGTCCAAGGAATCAGTAGGATGCCGGTGGGGTAGCGATGCTGGGATTGTCCCAGTATCCCACCCCGCTTGATGTGGAGCTGCACAGGGATGATTGCACTCACTTGACTTGAATAGGAGCAGTTTGTACACCCTAGTTTTAAGTCATGAAAGACTGTCATTGCTGATTTTAAGTCTTAGCAGACCATGGTCCCAGTTTAAAGTCTGGGCAGACTGAAAAACACTAGTTTTTCGTCATGGCGGATGGTGGCGGGGCTGATTTAGGGTCTCAGCAGATCGTGCTGTAGATGTCAGTTTTATGTCATGACCCAGGGACAAGTCTGTGCTGGTTTTACATCTCAGTAGACGATTACTTACCTTTGTCAGTTTTATGTCATGATGGACAGCCGGTGCCAGTTTAGCGTCGTGGCGGATGCGTGCAAAAGATGCTAGTTTTTCGTCTTAGCGGACCTGTACAACACTGCCAGTTTTATGTCGTAGAGGATGGTCACAACTTGCTAGTTTTGCATCATGGCGGACAATCAGTACCAGTTTAGTGTCATGGCGGATGCATGAGGGGAGTGCCAGTTTTATGTCGTAGCGGACGATTGTTGCCATACCTGATATTCATACTAGAGGTGCCACTATATGTAATACCACTTTAGATATACGTGATTGACAGGGTTTGGTAGCTCGTTGCCATCGATATTCGCTAACTTGAATGCTCCATTGCTGTACACATCAGTCACCAAGAAAGGACCCTCCTAGTTTACAGAGAATTTGCCTACTGGTTCGCGAAATTAATGCTACTCGATTACGAGATGATAAGATGTGGTAGTTTAACATCATTTCGGACAGTGGCGCATGCGATATCTGCCGCATTAATACTTTGATTTTCAGGTTTCGTTTTAGGAAGGCTCACTGAAATTGGATATCAAGTCGGTGATTCTCGCATATAAGTAAGTGGTCTTCGGTGAGAACGGGCTGCTGGCTGTCATGAATTCGAATTCTTAGCTGTTGCTGAGCGAGAGGAGAAGGAGCAAAAGATTGGAGCGTGTAGTTTGTAAAGATTTGAATAAGTGAAGTTGCGAAAGTTCTGAGGCTGTTACAATGGCACCTAAAATCAAAAGGAAGAATGCAAAATTGGCCAAAATCGATGAGGTGTAAGGAAATATGGAGTGCGTTTTGCAGGCGGTGGTTGAAGTGTGTGACCCTACGCCTTTGAACCGGTAGGCCATTCCTTCCATGCTTATGTTGTTTTAGTGTCTATTTTTGATAGTATTTCTTGCGTAAATGCGGATTTCAAATTATGGACCTTGGGTTAAGGCGAGGGTTTGATGGGGTTGCGTCTATCGCCGTTGTCAGAGACAAGCCTTGCGCTGTTGGAAGGGTTTGGGCGATTTCGGTATGGATAACTGAGCGTAGTTTGTAGGTTTTCTGTATTAGTCATGAAAATGTAAATCTAGACATTGATTTATGTATTGGGTTTTCTGTACAGCGTTACGTTAAAGCCTATTCTGATTATCTTGGATATTGTTGGAGTTTTGTGTTGGATAAACCCCATCGTCCCCAATGACCCTCCCCCGCAAACGCGGTTGCATGGGAAGGCCATATGGTTTCGAAGGGGTGCGCTGGAGTTTTTGCAGTTCTTACTGTGCAACTACAGCATCATTGTATGGTCTAATTTGTCCGGCGATATTGCCGGTGCCATTCTGGAGCACCTCCTGGTGGGTTCTGCACAAGGGATCCTGGCTTTCCTAACACACGGAGCCATCGACACTGGTCATCCCGAGGACCGAGAACTTAGCGCTCGAGGTTTGAGGCATTTAGGCTGGATCTGGGAGATGGCCCAGTTCAATTACTACCATGCATATAACACCTTGTTCGTAGCTCGCCATGTCTCGACCTATTTTTAGAACCCACCAGGCACTGTGTACTACTCCGGTGGGTAAGCAATTTAGTTGACTATATTTTGTTTTCGTTTTGTGTTTGTATGTCGGTTATCTGGGTTTTGCAAAGTATAAGATAAACCTATGTGGTATGGTACAGGTTTTTCATTCATGAGAATAGGTTAGTAGGAGATGGTGATACGTTGTCGTGGACTGAAATGGCAATAAAGGCGTTCACCTCAACTAGCAACGTACGCACCGGTGTGATGGGGCAGATTGGCTTCGACATGTGTGAGTACCCCACCCGCTATGATGAGTCTTTTGAGAATTGCCAGAAACTCAGGTGGCTACATGATGACTGGACCCTGGATCCGCCCCTTACTGTTGAGGACGTGCAGAGGAACCTTCCGTCCTTTCCTTTGCCATTTGGATCTGGTAAGACTACTGCGTATTCTATTGTTGCATGGTGTAGTTGTGCATTGTGAGCATTGCATAACATGGGTTTTCGTCTTATCTATGTTTCACGTTGTTCAGTTAGGGAATCCTGGGAGATTACCCTTACAATTTCCGGCCGCGAGGCGAATACCGTTCTCTTCCGCTACGGCGACATCAAGGAGGCCCAGCGCTGGCTTGGCCACGCGGCGGCCCCAGTCGCGGTAATCTCCAAGATATAGGAAGCAAGGCTAATGCATTTATTTTTAGCCACAACCCCTAATGTCCCCGTGAGTGAAATGCTGACCCTGGTCAACTCCTTCAACGAGAAGGCTGAGCATTTTTGCACACGCGTGCATAACGTGCATGTAAGTTTTGATATTGATGCTGATCTCTTCGAGGACCTTTTTGGCGTCCCCTCTGATGGCCTTCCCATAAATGAGAAGGCGAAGAGGAGTCTCAACTACCAGGAATGGCTGGAGGAGTGGGTAAGAGTCCTGAAGGAGGCTAAAGGGTTTCCTTGCGAAAGATTCGAACTAAGCATCGCCAAGACAATTTATCCTCTTTCTCGGGCCCAGGCCTTCCCCAAAACACTTTCGCAAGGGAAGTTCTTTTCTATAGAATAGACCTGTATTATGCGCAAGGTCTTGGAAGAAGGGACCCAGTTCAATTGGGCAAGCTATTTTGCTAAGGGACTGTGCAATGAGATGGTCAAGCTTTGCAAGAAGCTTAAGTCTCGTTTCAATGTGCATTACGCCTTCTACATAGCTTGCATTCGGTGTTTTGCTAAGTTTTTGGTCGTCTGAAGGGATGGGGTCTGGGTGCAACAAGACCGAGACCAACTATCCAAACCTTGGATTACGCATATCCTCGGCACTACCCGTGGGTAGGATCTGCCGGAAGGCATCGGGGAGTCACTGTCTATAACGACCAAAGGGTTGGTGGTGCCTCGAGTGCGAGGCATCGACAGTGTAGGCAGGATAATGCCTATTTACATTGGCGATGCCTCACGAGGGAAACGCCTAGCGGAAGAAATTGTAGAACCTGCAGCTCGGCATAAAAGGCTCTATATAGCTGAGGCTTCTACGGAGCCTGGGAGCAGCACAGGTTGAACTGTGGCAGTCAGAGTTCAACGAAGTAAGCCTCCGCCTGGTAAGCATGAAGGAGATGTATTGAAAAATGTATTACACAATGTTCACTTAGTATATTTGGAATGATATATTAAACGTATTGTGATATGACCAGTGAAAATTATAGAGCAGCTGACCCCTGCAACAGGGGCAGTGGTACTAAGCCGTGGGGAAGGGGCCTCAATTTTATAAGAAGAGGCCCCAGCTGTTAGAGTGAGCCGTGCACAGACCCCTGTGTGTAAGGAGGCCCCAGCTACTAGAACTAGCGATGCACAAACTCATGTGCATGAAGAGGAAAAGGAGGCGGAAGACGTTGGCGAAGTCGCCACTATCACCGTAAGAGGTAATAAACGTGTTAGAAATTTTACAAAATTCTATTAATAATTAAAGTATCTAACTTGATTACGCTACAGGAGAAGAGGATGTATCCACGTCCATCGCTGTGAGGAGAGTGTGGAGAGACTTTCCTGACAAGTTTGCCTTCATGGAAGGCATTGTCAGTGATATGATCGAGTGCCTCGAGCACGTCGAACTTGGAGCTGGTATGTTATGGCTGTAATGAGTTTGCAATATTATACAATGGTAATGTGTCACGAATATTGATGATTTTTTTTTGTGTTAGGAGCTCGCCTCCGATGGGATCCCACAGAGCCCATTGATTTGGACACAGTGGAGCCTCCATCCGATGGGGCAGCCGTGCCACCTCACATTTATGAGGAAATGCGTAAATGTGCGTTACGCTCGACAGGATCCTTATGGAAGAGTAGGGGAGTAAATGAAAATCTATGGAAAAGACTGCAGAGGTCAGAGTAGAGGATTGAGTCGCTGACCAAAGAGGTCGGAGACCTGAGATCACGGTGCGAATTCCTACAGGTGCGGGAGAAGAGCAATGAGGACTAGCGTACTACTGTTATCGACTACTCCTGTTATTGGACCGCCATCAAAAATAGTGTACAAACCAGTCGGGCGTTGGTAGAGTAGTGGATGTAGATAGAGCTCCTAGCTCAGAAAAGCCAGGATTGGACGGACTATTGTGCAAGCATGCAAAAGTGGGGGCAGAAGGAAAAGGATCACAAACATCTGTATAAGCGAGAAAGCATCGCTTATCGTAAACTTTATCACGATTCTACCATCAAGGCTCAATTCCTAGAAGTTTTCCTATATGTCATCGGAGCCTCACAAGCTTTCAAGAAGTTCGAAGAGCAGGTGACTGTAAGTGCATCCCTGGAAAGGGAGATGACTCTCCCTAGGGGGTAGACTACAGTCCCTACATTCTTCCCAGACCCACCTCGCTAGACTGATGTAGAGAAAGGGAAGGTGAAGGCTGGAGCTGCCCTAGGGAATGGAGCGTGGTCTGATCTGACTGAGGATGAGATCATGGAGCGCCTATGGGCCGGCCTGGACAAGCTTCCCTTTGCTGCGGAAGCAGGGCCATCGCAAGTAAGTTTATGCATGACTAAGTCTACATTTTCTAATTATGTTGTTAAGTCTTGTTCTTGCTAACATGCTTTCTGCATCTAGGTACCAATAGAGAACAAAGGAGATGAGCAAGCTGTGGAGCCAGCACAAGAGGAAGAATGCAGCAATGAAGAGCGCCCTCCCGTGGAGCCGATACCAGAGTAGTGACTTCATGAAGACGGGATTCCTTATGAAGGAATACTTCTTAGGAGAGAAGGTCTACTAGAGGACGATTTATTGGGACTGGAGCCAGACTTAAGAGATACTGGTGACAGTGGCGTCAAAGGAGATGCGTAATTGTGATTTACGCATGGATTTATTGATTGTTGCTAACAATGATTACTGGGATGACTGAAAGACTAGCAATAAGATTTTGTGACAATTTTAAGTGTTATATATTTTTTTGTCTTTGTGTCTTTTGCATTTTTATCTGCAAAGCGTAAGCATAGTTGTTAACAGTTTTGCCTAAGTTAAGGTATGACGGAGTAGAATTACTAGTTTTAGGTCATTGCGGGCCATGGTTAGTTTTAGGCCATTGCGGGCCACGGTTAGTTTTAGGCCATTGGGGGCCATGGTTAGTTTTAGTCCATTGCGGGCCACAACTAGTTTAAGGCCATTGTAGGCCTTGGTTAGATTTAGGCCATTGCGGGCCACAACTAGTTTAAGGCCATTGCTGGCCTTCTGCGTAATGTAGAAAGCGTAAGGTGGTAGTGTATATTTTTTGTTGTTTTGTGTATTTTGGCTAAAGTGATCAAAAGACGTGAATGCATATATAACACGAATGTAACAACGTAAAGAAGAAATGACAAGCATAAACATTGAAAATTTCTATGGCGTGAATATGCATTAAGCGAAAACGAAATGCTAATCGTAAACTGCGATAATTGTTAACAAGCATGATAATGTGCGTAAATGTCGTTCAGTTGAACCCCTAATTCACAACTATTTCTTAACAGCCTTTACGTCCAGTGCTGCGTAAGGGCAGAGGGGCTTACGGTCTGACTCCACCACGCTGCTATCCTGAAATGGCAGGTTGGCCTAGGCTGAACTGTCTTCATTGGTTTCGATTTTCGGAGGGATTTGAAGATTGGACTGATCATCCAAGGCTTCTATCTTCAAACCCTGTTCTTCCTCAATGTTTTTGACAGTTCTGGGGGTGGTTTCATCGCCGCGTATCATGACCTCCCCTCCTGCGTAAGGTAGGTGTATTTCTTGATGTATCGACGATGAAACCGCCCTCAGCTAGGCTAACCAGGACCTCCCTAGGATCAAGTTGAAGCCAGGCATCTCCTCGATGACTAAGAATGTGGCATCCGTTGGGAATTGCTTCCCTGCCACAAACTCGATACACACCGTCCCCTTGACTTGAACCCTTGCTCCATTGAATGACTTTACGCAGGTTGTCGTCGTGGGAATGATCTGGTCGACCAGACCCAACCTATCCACGATGGGATAAGGAATGACGTTTGCAGCGGCGCCATCATCCACATGTACTCTCCGGATCAAGTACTGACCGACCCGAATAGTGATGAACATGGGTTCAGTGGTCACCTGACCTTTCTCAGGGTCATCTTTGATGGACTCTTCATGAAAGGTCAGTGAGGTGGGCTTGGGTTGCTCAGCTTTGGAAGGAAACATGACCACGTGGATCGCTTCCTCCTCTACTGGTAAGCTTTTATCGACAGGTATGGATGTCAGCATACGAACCATAGCCTCACGGTGTTTTTAGGATGTCATAAGTAGGTCATAGAGGCTTAGCGTTGTATTTTTTTTTGTTTTAAAGCCTGTTTAACCTGCGTAAACACATCGAGGAGGTCCTTCTCTCGGCTAGGTTTTTCGCATCCCTTGTCCTCTTCCATCCGGCCCAAGAGACGGATCTCTCGAGGTAGAACAGTGTCAGTCAAAGGGTTGTTCTCTTTCTTGCCAAGAGAAGGTGGTTGCGTTTCTATGCCTTTATCCTATTTGTGAGGCAAAGATGAAGGTGCAGAGGCTAGGGGCCTAGGCTTAGGGAAGCCGAGCGCAAAATGGTCTTTCATTGCATTAACAGGTATGTCCTCTCCCTTTCTCTTGGGAGGCGATGGTTGGCTGTTCTGGTTAGAGGTCTGCCCTTGTGTGAGAGGAGTAGCCTGTGGTTTTGGTGCCCTGATAATGAATGGCGCCCTAGGTGTAGGCGTGGATGAAGCCGCAGCTTGTCTGTTGCAACATGACTGAGGGTGTATCTGAGAAGGTTCCCGTATAATGAAGGACGTCCTAGAGACACCACTGGCTACCGATGACATGGTTGCCCCCCTTTGTGAGATGGCAGGCACAGGCAAAACAAAAGGCTGTTTTGGCGGTCCACTCCTCTCACTGTCCATACTCACCACATTGATTGTATAAGGAGTGTCGTTTACGTTCAACGGGTCCTTATATACGTGCAATGTTTGGTTTTCTGGGCGCAACGGGTTACTGCTATCTAACTTGAGTAACCATCATCCAGCATATGTTGAATGTCATCTTTCAACGCCCAACAGTAATCCGTATCGTGACCACACAGTTGGTGGTAGTCACAGAAACGGTCCAGCCTGAAACATCTCGGAACTTGTGGTTCGTTAGGTAAGGCTAAAGAAGGGTTCTTCAGTAGTTCACAATGATGTTTGTGATGCTTCAGAGCTTCCTCAGACACCTTCTTAAGTTGAATGTGCCTTGCCCCTAATATTTGTTTCAACAGTTTTGAATGCTTTACAGGTAGGGCTGTATACTTTAAGCGATCTTTATGCTCAAAGTTTGGTTTTGGCTAGGGGGCCTTTTCAGGAGATGCCGTGTCTTGGCTGGTTCCTACACCAGTCGTAGCCTCAGGAGGTTCCATAGGTGCCTTCTTGTTCTTGTTCTTTGCGCCCTCAGTCAGCGCAGCTACTGTCGTTGTTGTCGCCTTACCTTTGTCTTTGCCTTTGTTGTGAGCGTTCCTGTAGGCTACATACGCCGGGACTTTGCTAGCCTCCACAGCATCTTGGATGCTTTTAACTTGAGCAAAGGCCTGATTTAAAGAGTTGGGGGAAAGATAGTACAGCTTTGACTTAATAAAGTCATTGACTGCTCCTTTGAATATAGCCAGTAGATGTGAATCTACGATTGGCTCATGGATTTCATTCAAGGTAGCATTCCAACGCTGTATGAACCTCTGGACTGGTTCAAGTGGGTCCTTTTTCACCCCCATGAGCTGATCCAACGTGACTTCTAGCTTTAAGCTGTATTTAAAGTAGGTCACGAATTGTGTTAGCAGCTCTTCCAAAGTTGAGATGGAAGAGCGTGGGAGGGCTCGGTACCAATTCAAAGCTTTCCCTATCAAAGACATAGCAAAGACTCGAATAATCGTGTGTGGCCACTGTTGTAACAACAAGGATTCAGATCTAAAGATGACCAAGTGAGCGTTGGAATCCGCCTCCCCATTATACTTGGTAAAATGAGGCAAGGACATCCCTGGTGGCAACGACAACATAGGGACTACTGGACTAATAGGATCATCCTGGTAAAAGTCCATGATCTGAATGGTGTCTGAACTAGCGGCTTTGAGGCGTCTAACCTCCTCAATGAGGGTTTGAATTAGTAAAAAGGCTTGATCCAGACTTGTTGCTGGAGGTGCTTGTGCAGGAGGAGCAGGGGGCTGACCCAGGAAAGCAGGGCCAGGTGGTGGAAATGGCGGTACAGCTGGGCTGGTAGATGGTGGGGTAGGGATTCCTGTAGGCAAAGGTGCCTGTAAAGATCACCATCCACCTATTTGGGAAGGGTGATTAGCTACCGCCGACTGTGAGGGATAAGGGTAGTGGTACTGCGGGTTCACCTGCAGAATGTGTGTCGCGGGTGCCACCGAGGGTTGCACACCGTACACCGCGGACTGGTTGCGTTGCCCTACAGGGTAGGTCCACTGACTTGCGGCAGGTTGTTGAACAGGTATCTGTGGCTGCACGACGACGGTGATCTTCTAGGTTGGAGGGGATGGCCAAGATAAGGTTTGCATCAGGCGAGTTGTGGATATGATTTGGGGTTGGATTTGCGGGATGAAATGGGGTGCGGTGGTCGCTGGAACCATTGCCGGAATGCTGAGTACACGTGATGATGTGACTGCCCCCATGTTATTGTGGGGCACTTGCACTTGCAGCCCAGATGGCTGTGCAGTGGCTTGTGGAATGATGGGGACATGCATCTGTGTGGTTATGGCTGGGTCAAGAGGAGCGGCCTCTCCGTTGAAAGGAAACAGAGGATTTATGTACGTGTGGGGGCTCAGAGTATGGAACGAATGTTCCGACTGGGCTGCCAATTCATCCTCTTCTTCTTCTCCATTCTGGGACTCCAACATAGCCCATGAAGCCTGGCTCTTGGCCATGACCAACTGTGTTATGATTTCATGTTGCTGGTCTATTAAAGGGATAAAGTCATAGGCTGTTAGGGTGAAATCTTGGCCCCCTTGATGGATCATCTCAACATTTCACTTCGCCTCGATCTCAGCTCGGCTAAGGGCAAGCTTCGCCTGGATCTTGACGTAGATGAAATTGTATTCTTCAGGGGTCATGACTATGAAGACAGGGTCTTTGCCCTGCAGTCTCAATAACCTACGCGATGGTCCCTGAGGTCCTGCCGCACCAGAAGCTGGTCTAGTGATAGTGATAGGGTTCATAGATGTGGCACCCAAGTTAGCGGCGACCATGGCGGTTGTGGTTGTGTATACAGAATCCATTGATAAAGTGGGTTAATGGTGACAAACGACTAGATCTAAAAAGTGGCTGACAAAAAGATTGTGAATAGGCTTTCTACCCTGTAGGATTCCAAAGGAATCGTTCTTGCGACCGATCTACACCACACGATTTACCGTAAACTTCCTTAGAGGTATTACGTTTACGATTTTGGGTGTAAATTGCTAACAGGGCTACCCGAAAAATGCGGATTGGAGCCTAGGCCCTCCTTCTAGCGCCAGAAAAATGTAACGACAGAAAATGTCAGCAGTTGGAATACCAAACAAAATCCGCGTACACAGTTTTAACCATGGATCTGTGCGAGGGCTATGTTGGAAAAACGAATCCGTGGCGCCCTAAATGGTCTTGTCAATCAAACAGGGACTTACTAATCAGTAAACCGATGAAGATTATGAATATTTTGTGGAACGATCTGATTCAACGATTCACGAAATGAGAGAAAAGCGATGTAGATGAATGGTAACGATGGTGACAGCATTAACACGGCAACAAGAATCAGACACGAGAGAAACACGTGATTACAAGATCTATGGTTTGACCCGGGAAAATAAGTATTTTGTATATTCAAGTTACACTGGGGAGACCCCGATTTTTTTGTATAGAGAAAACACAAAGCAACAAGAAACAAGCAAACTATCTGAGCAGAAGTGCAGAATAGAATCCGATCTACCTTGTAGGCCGGAGAAGGGATGCAAGGAAGGTCAAGTTCTGCCGTCTATCGATCAACTACTTTTGCTCAATAGAAACTCATAAACCACACCATATGATCTCTGGATCTCTGATCTGCTCCTTTTGCCTTGGATAGCCCTTTTCTCGGAACTGCTGATAATCGCCAATGGAAAAAAGTTGTGTCTTCACCAAAGGGGTAATCGCTCTTACTGCCAATGCTCAAGCCAAGTGTCTCTTGTCTCTGTCTCTCTATTATTGTCCTTTTCGTTGTTGTTTGGTTGCCTCTTCATTTTTCTTCACCAACTGGGACATTTATAGGTTTGACGATATGTGGAGAAGGCACAGCTATGATGACACGTGTTTCAAACTTTTTGGAAGATCGCTGACTTGACCATCCTTGTGTTGAAATCCATATCTACGCACAATACGCGCATTTGCGTATTGTGCGTATGAGTGACAAATGTGGGTCAGGCATGTCTCTGTTGCTTTTGGGCTAGATTACGCTCGCACACATTGTGTCACGTACAAGAGCGTAATAAAGCATGAAGACAATAGATTCAAGCTGATTTACGCTCGTTTACGCTACCGTGCGTAGTGAAGCGTAAGCAATGATTATTTTGATGATGACTTACACTGACACACACTACATTGTGTAAAGGGCGTAAGGTGACCAATATGTAAAAAGAAAAGTGCCAATCTACTGTGTGTCGTTGATCTCTCTTTGACTTTTTCGATGCTCATTACGCTGCCGTGCGTACTGAACGTAAACTCGGCCTTGGACAAAAGACTTAGCGAAAATACAGAAGAGGTCACATATTACGCTGTTTAGGCCTTAGGCTTTGCCAAAGCTGCTGAGGTAAGCTACCTTTGAACATCGGACTATGTTACGCAAAGCGTCATTACGCTATGTTGTGTGCTATAGCGTAAATGCGGAAAACATAGTAAGATAAGAAATCCGCAAAAGGAAGCCGAAGCCTTGATGCCGTGTGCCTCCTTGCCTTGCCCTGCCTTGTTCTCCCTTCTGGAATTCTGACATGTGCCCTCACCTGAATCACGAATCTTTGCCTGAGGCCGACTCGCAATTTTCACGGTGTTTCAACTAGGCTGGTTAATATGCAGGAGGAAGTTATTACACATGAACCACAATCAAGGAAATGACTATTCTTCTAAATGAGTCCAGAGAAGGTGTGACAAATGGGGAACACATCTACTTCCACTTCATTCACAACCAATCCTCCTCAAAGCAACAAGCTTCCAATGTTGTCAACTACAAACATGATGAATATCATGCTAATGTAAACCATCACCCACTAGATTAAGGTAGGAGCACTTTCCTAGAAATGAATAGATCCAAGAAGTTCCTGGGTGTACCTCCAAGTAGCAAGGCAAAAACCATCCAAGGCTCTACTAGATTTTGGATTAGAAGTGAACCTAATCTCTCAAGATATGTACAAGGCCTAGAATCTACCTCCATTAAAGAAGAGTAGCATACAACTAGAGCTTGTACACCAGTCTATCATAGTTTCATTTGGACAAGTGGATGATGTGATCATCACCATCAATGGTTGGTCCTATCTAGTAGATTTTCTAGTTATTCATGTGGGTAAGAACAGGGAAGAATTCCCAATCATAATGTGAAGATCTTGGCTTAGAACTATTGATGCTAAGCTTGGTATTTGAGATTTGTCCTTGAAAATCTCCAAGAAAAATCAAGTTAGCATCATTTAAATATGTAGAGTTCTATGTATCACATACAATAATAATAGGTGTAGTTGTGTGTAGAAGATATGGAAAATTACACAAGAAGAGACTATAGCATGTAATAAATGTGTAGAAGAAATGTGTGTGTAGAAGTGATTTTATGTGATAGGAACCCAACAAGAAGGCACCTAATGACTGGTTACAAATTTAGAAATAAGATCAAATTAATACATGGAACCAACTGATCAAACATTAAGTGTCTACATAGAAGAAATTGATAGACTAGAGTACTTAAGGAAAAGGAATCCCTATTCATGAGAATATCAAGAAGAAGAAACATATTGGGGATAATTAGAGATTCCATATATTGTAAAGCCAGAGTCATTAGAAATGAAGCCTTAACTAGCAACATTAGAGTATGCTTTCTTAAACAACAAAAACTCTGTAATAATAAATGCCAATTTGAATTAAGATAAAAAAAGAAGTAATTAAAAGTCGTTAACAAGTGGCCATTAATGTTCACGTGGTCTTATGATGAGTTCATAGGTATTGATCCAATAACTTGTCAACATTGGATATATAATAATCTAGTGGTGAAACCATGATGCTAGCCTCAAAGAAGGCTCAATCCCAAATTGAAAGAAGTAGTCAAGTAGGAGTTGAAGAAATTACTAAAGGCAAGATTCATCTATCCTATCATAGATAGTGAATGGATTAATCCTTTAGTAATAGTGATGAGTCACATTATTGGGCTACATTAATGGGATGCCATCAATGTAGGGTTTGACCCATTAACATCTATTCATTGAGAGGGCATCCTATTTGGCCTATAAATGTGTGCCTACCCATTACATTTGTGGCATAATTTTTCATAGTTGTAGTGATGATCTTACATTTTTTTACTTGAAAGTTAGAATATTTTTTGAGTGCCCATAGTAGGAGTCAAAGAGTATATGGATCTTTATTCGAGCACTATTGTACTTGAGCACTTCAGTATGGATATTAATAAAGATGAGCTTTTCTAATAAACCTTGTAGCACTTGGATTAGATTTATTATTTACTTATGCATTTAATATTTAAGTATTTTACTTTGATGTTTTTAAGTAATTAATTAACTAATAGCAGTTAAATAGCAAAACATAAGTACGACCACTTCAAGCATTTGTCTAATGCTTCATAATCCTAGTAATGCTTAACATTTGGTAACCCAATAGCACTATATGTGTTCATGATGTGTACAAAAAGGAGGAATAGATGCTTATGTTAGGATTAGTTAAGTGATAGTTAGATATTAGATTAGTTAAATATTAGATTACTTTATTATTTATTCTTAGGCGACTTAGAACATAAAAGAGAAAATGATAAAAAATCATACATCTCAATTACACTTAACCATATCCTTGAACTTCACAAGTGAAATTGGGAAGACAATGATTGTAATAGTTAGATTCACCTCCTAGAACCTAGTGTACTTAGAGAACTAAAGTCTATGGAATTCAACTAGATTACTAAGTGAACATTAGTGATTTTTATGGTTGGGTGTAGGGTATACTCATCACTCATCATTGATGTCATTACTAGGGACTTTAGATTAATACATGCACTATCTAGGACTTAGTGAAAATTATTCAACATTGTTGGATCAAACCTTAAAGTCATAATTATTCTAACTAATAATAATTTTAAAAAGTACATTGGTTTTCCTTTTAATGCAAAATGTCTTCTTCTCATAAAGATGATTCTCTACCAAAATTCAAGCATACATCCAATCAACAGAATGAACAATCAAATCAACCAGTGCCCCAAAAATGTCAAGTGCTATATACTCATATCAATGAGTGTGTTCCTAACTTCACCTTTGTCCTACATCAAGATGACCAAATGCAATGGAGGGATATGAAGGGCAACATTGTATTGTCACTTGATTAATCATTTCCTATGATGCTCCAACAAACTCTTATGAGGTTGGGCATGTAGGGGCTCCATGCTAAGTGTAGTATGTCGGATCATGACTCTAGGGATTATCATCCCACTAAAGCATAATACAAAATCAATCAAAAATGAGAGAATAACTATGAAGCTACAGAGGGGAAACAATTCAACAATCCTTTGTTCTTATTGTATCAAAAGGATAGTGATGATCCCTTCTCTGGGGATTCTCATTTCACTAACTCTACTACCTCAAGTAGATCACAAACAATGAGGTCCAGAAATATGTGGTTCAAGTGTTAAAACTTGGATCCTTTTGGATTTTGCACCCCCAAAATTCAAAGCTTACTCACAAACTTCTTCCATGTGGCCCATCATCAATTCCAATTGGAAGTGATACATGGGAGGGATACATTGTTTTTGGAATAATTGGTAGGCTTGCTCAACAGTGAAAATTAAAGACATTTCAGTGTCCTACTCATTGAAAGAAGTTTTAAAGGCCCTTGGGTCGCCAAAAACTTGGGCCAACCTTGCTAAGATTCCAATGTAGGTAGATCTTGGTGTCAAGAAAGAATGGATGCAATGGTTCTATGGAGTAGACTGTAAGAAGTTTGGTGCACTTACCAAAAGAAAGCATGAAAACTTTAAGATTGTGTCCTTTCACCTAAATCCAATGGTGAGGCTAAGAAAAATCATAGCTTTCTCCACCAATGCATGTGGTGCTCTTAGCGATATATTCTTGATCAATCTTCCACAGTTGATCTATCTTGGGATAGAGAAGCACTTTAAGAAAAATGAACATGTAGGGAAGGAAATCTCTTTTCCATGCCTCATCAAAAACCTGTGCAATAGGGAAGGCATAGCATGCTATACACATAAAGCTATCTGTCAAGCTCCAACCACCTCCTAGGTTAAAATAATGAAGGACAAGGTACCTGCCAAAGTTATTCAAGAATAAGAGCAGCAACAACCACCTTTACCACCCACTCATGAAACAATGTTGGAGGCTTTTGATACCATTGAGTGCATGCGCAAACTCCAAGAGTAACTCTTATAATAGCAATAGGAAAAAGGAGGAACAAGTAGTGGTGAGCCATCTATGTATAGATCAACAATGATACACCTCAATGAAGTGGCTCAAACCATAAGTTAAATGGAACGTGCAAGCCAATTTTCTCTACCCAAAGAATGCAAGTACCCACAAGATCAAATCTTAGTACCCAAGAGATAACAGTATCTCTCTCATAACAATAGTAATTCCTAGACATCTCTAGGAATTTCACTACCTTTTTTGTGAATTTGGAGGAGGGTGAGGAGGGCAACCATCTTAGTGATGTAGCACAATGGGAAGGAGACAATGCTTGAAGTAGTTGTTGATAGAATTACCAAAGTGTTGAATGCACCTATAGAATTTCTACCAGATGTTTCTACACTAAGAGATGTAAAAACATCCATAATAACCATTAGTGGTAGATTAAGTATAGCTTAGCATGAGGAATTTCTGGATTGATTGGTGGAAACTAGACAACCAATTCTAGATGTCTTTGATCTTCTAGATACCATAACTATAACCTAATCAGAGTTGCTTGAGGTAAGGGGAAAATTTATTATCCTTACACGGAAACTTAAAATAGTTACATCACAAAACCAACACTTGGCTGCAAAAGTTGCCAATTTAAGAATCTGCCATGCTAATCTTGCATTACTCAACCCAACACTAACACATGATGAAGATTTTCAATAGCTTTTAAAAAGACTCAAAGAGGTTGAGGATGTCAAGGAGTTGGTAGTCTTTGACTAGTCCTTGGCCAATGCCACAACATGCAACATCTAGAAGGACTTGGTCCAAACTCATTGTGAGAATGAGATCTTGACCACATAGAATCATCATCTAAAGAATGTTGATGTGCAAAAGTAGTATATGAAAGATTTTATCCATTAACAGTAAGAGCACTTAGCCAAGGTGAATAATGAATTGAGAAGATTGGTAGTAGAAAATAGAAACCTCTCCATGGAGGAAGTTTATGACCTTTGCCAAAAATTTGTAATAAAGATAGTTACATGGAAGAATAAAGCTCTCAAATTTAAGAGAGTTATGCACCATTACAGAGATCAGTTTGGTCTATAGAAAGAAGTTAATGAGAAGAAAATTCAATTGGTGAAGGTAAAATTAAATGAGGCCCTCTAGTAGCTCCAATAAGGAGGTGATGTTTGGCAACCTATATTTGATGGGCTGAATGCATACAACAAGGTAGAAATCCACATGAAGGAGCTATAGATCGACGAGGTGAATGAATACATGGAGCTTGTCAATCTCCAATATGCAAACCTAGTGATATTGATTGCTGGAAGGTTGTGGTTCAAATTGGAGAAAAAAGTGGCTAGCTCATACGTATTGTATGAGGAAAAGCTTAAGAACTATAAAGAGACCAAGCAGAAGTTAGAGATTGCAAATGTAGAACTCAAGGTTCTTGGGGCAAAGTTCACTGATAAAAGATCAACTACTAATAACCTAGCCGAAAGGATGAATGATTACTAGGGGCTATAGAATGCACTCATAGCATTCAAAATTGAACATAAATAGTTTATTGCATGGCTCATGAGTGTGAAGGAGCTATTTTTTACAATGCCATTTCCATGGGATATTCCCATTCTAGCCCACATTGGTGATGCAGTGTGGACTGTGAATGATCTCTAGAGTAAGGAGGAGAAGATGAAAGAACTATTCGACACCTCTTCTTCAATCAAAAGTTACAGCCACTATAGGACAACCACAATAGCCACCTCAATCACCACATGCTTCTGAAGTAGTACAAGATCCTTCAAAACCTTAGTAACCTCCACTACCTTGGACCATTTAAAATTCTTCACCATCATCATGCCATTCAAGGAGTTGTGTTTGTTAATTTTGTTCTAGTGTTCAATTTTGTTATCCTAAACACCAAAATTTTGTAATGATTGTAAAATTGTACACCTAGGAACTTATTTGTTTTTTGGGTTTGTTTTGTTTATCTATAGTCAATGAATAATTCCATACCTTTCCAAATTTTGTAAAGAAATTGAGGATGAGTTTTCATTCAATCATGGGGTTATGATGAGTTACATTGTTTGGCCATGTTAATGCATGGTTTGACTGATTGATGTGTACCTATCAATGGAGCACCCTATTTCACTTATAAATGTGTGCCTACCTATCACATTTATGGCAAAACGTTTCATAGTTATAGTGAAAATTTTGTAATTTTTCCACTTAAAAGTTAAAATATTTTTTGAGTACCCACAATAGGAGTCAAAGAGTATACAGATCTTTGTTTGAACACTATTGTACTAAGCACTTCAATATAGATGCTAATAAAGATAAGCTTTTTTGATAAACCTTGTATCACTTGGATTAGATTAATTGTTTACTTATGCATTTAATATTCAAGTAATTTACTTTAATGTTTTTAAGTAATTCAGTGATTAATTAACTGATAATGATTAAATAGCAAACATAAGTATGGCCACTTTGAGCATACATCTAATGCTTGGTAATCTTAGTAACACTTAACTTTTGATAACCCAGTAGTGCTATATGTGTTTAGGATATGTACAACAAGTGGGAATGGATGCTTATGTTAGGATTAGTTAAGTGATAGCTAGTTATTAGATTAATTAAACATTAGATTACTTTATTCTTTATTCTTTATTCTTAGGCAACTTAGAACATAAAAGAGAAAATGATAAAAATCATATGCCTCAGTTATAGTTAACCATATTCTTGAACTTCACAAGTGAAATTAGGAAGACAATGATTGCAATGGTTAGTTTCACCTCTTAGAACCTAGTGTACTTAGAGAACTAAAGTTTATGGAATTTGACCAAATCACTAAGTAAACACTAGTGATTCATATGGTTGGGCATAGGATATACTCACCACTCATCAAATATTTTCAAAGAAGGAGGACAAGTGGAGAGTATGCATTGATTTTTGACTATTGAGGTATACTACATTCAAGGATCATTTTTCCTTACTTTTTGTTGACCAGGTCCTAGATACTATTGTAGGACATGAGTACTATAATTTTCTAGATTTCATGAAAGCACTAGAACAATTAGAGTAGGAATTAAAGTGATTCATGGAGACAAATCTCAAGCTTAATTGGTAAAAAAGTCACCTCATGGTCTAGTATGGGATCATGTTGGGACACAGAATTTCACAAAAAGGAATCAAAGTGAACCCTAATAAGATAAGAGTAATTAGTTATCAAAACATCACTCAAATGCCACATATAGTGAAAGAGGTTACATAATTCTTAGGTCATACGGGATACTATCAAAGGTTCATAAAGAATTTCTCCAAGATTGCAAAATCACTAGTAGAACTCACTAAGAATGATGCATCCTTCGAATGGATAGAGTCTTGTGAAAAGGTCTTGAAAACCCTAAAATAGAAGTTAATTGAGATATCAATCCTTCAAGCCCTAGATTGGTCTAATCCCTTTTACATTATGATAGATGCCTCCAGCTACACACTTGGTGTAGTATTGATGCAACTAGATGATTAGAAAAGATCCTATTACATACACTATGCTAGCAGAAGCATCACTAGTGTACAACTAAACTACATCATAATAGAAAATGAGCTCATCTTCATAGTGTATGCCCTTGTGAAGTTTTGACATTATGTGCTCAAGTATTAAATTTATATCCATATCGATCTTAGTACAATCTATTTTCTCATGAACAAGTTGGCAGTTAGTCCTTGAGTGATTCGATGGCTTGTAATTTTGCAAGAATTTGACATCATAATGATTGACAATAAGGGCATAAAAAAATGTTTAGCTAATCACTTATCAAGGCTAAGATGGAATTCCCAAGATCATGAAGAACCATTATCTCATCAATTCCCTAATTAAAATTTATTTACTAAGATAATGATGGTTATCAACTCAACAAGAAAGCCATGGATAGATGATTATCTAGCTTATTTGACAACATAGGAGCTTCCTACTAAGTGAAACAAGAAGAAAAAAGAATAATTCCTTCATAAGGTAAAAAGATACATGGAAATCAATAGAAATATATACAATATTTATGCATATGGGCTAGTTAGATAGTGTGTTCTAGAATGCAATCAACAATGAGTTCTACAGGATGCTCATAAAGGCCCATGTGATGGTGACTATGCAAGGCATAAAATGACACTAAAACTAATGATGGTAAGCTACTTTTGGCCTACCTTATGTAGAGATTCCCACAACTTTGCATAATCTTGTGAAAGATAAAAAAGAGATGGAGGAATCACAACAAGAAATGAAGGGCCAAAACATTGGATATAGCCACTAAAGCTCTTTGATATATGGGGAATTTAAATTGCATGATTATCTTGAATTCGAAAATATAATAAGTAACTAAAAGATATAAATATTCCTTTGTCATGTTGATGTCATTGGTCCATCACTACTGGTGGTACCCACTACTAGGTAAGAAAACTACAACCATTGCCTAAAGAAGGAGAGTGAAAGGGGGATCATCCCTACCATAGGGAGGTGTTGCCTTTCTACCATAGTTGCTACTACCATGAGGAAGAGATAGAGGGAAACCCCCACTATCCATCACTCACCTACCACAACTTTTTGCAATGTGAGAGAGGAGGATTGCCCATTGTAGTTTAGAGAAGAGATGAAATAAAGAATGTCCACCATTAACTATGTCATTGAGGTAGACTACAAAGCTAGGAGAGGTCACTAATTCTACTGTTAGTGCTTGTGCATTTGCCACCATGACTACAACATCGTTGTGTTAACTTTTGCATGTAAACATGTTAGCCATCATCTACATCCACTAGGAGAGACTACCGCTATTGGGAGAGGCTACCATGCACTATTTGTGCCACTCACTACACCACTACTATCACACATCCTATAGAGAGAGAGCTTGTGCATTTGTAGTTGCATTTTGAACCACTAATATGTGTTTCTATGTGTGCTATCGTATTCCTACTTCTCTATTTCTTTTGTTCAAGGAGAGAGAAAAATCATCATCTTCCTACTATGCATTTCCTACATGCTACTAGCTCTTATTGACACCTGCAAGCCTACCACACACTGTTGTGTGTACTCTAGAGAGAGAAACACCATGCAGGGAAGATAGACTAGACCCTAACATGCAGCTACCACTATAACGACCAAAAATGTTTGTAGCTTTGACCCTATGTCCATGTGAGGGCCTGTTGGAGGTGGAGACGAGGTGTCTAGAATGGTATTGTCAATTCAATAAGGACTTACGAAATGCAATTTCATAACAGTGCTAACTGTTTGCACAATATTCATGATGTCAATGGTGGTGAGTTTAGTTAAGGGTTTCTACCAAAAACAAAGGTTTCAACATGCAATTACATGCAGAAATTGCAAAAAATGCAAGTAAAATCCTAGAATGTGAATAAAATCCTAAAAATGCATAGGGAGAAAGTGAGAGGAAAAGTGGCACCACCCTAACTTGGGTTGAGAATAGATAACCTTAAATGAGGTGAGAAAGGTATGTAGTGTACAATAGGCATAGTAGCCAACATAGTCACAATCTCAAGGTGTTTAGTCGCAAGGAAAGAGATTTTTCCATAGTGTCTATGCCTGCTAGGTTGGTTGCCATAAGGTGCAATGAACTATGATGAACTACAAAGAATTATGGTGGACTGTAGTGATGTACAAATGTCTTCCCTTACTTAGATGCCAAACATGCTTTAGGAATGCCCAAATTTCAAAATGCCAACCTTGATTCAAATTTGTCAACCCTTAAAACGTAGAGGTTTGGGGTATTTATAGGGCTAGGGATAGCACAAAATGCAGATCGATTTCCACATGGCAATTAAATGATTAGAACTACACTGCACCAAATACACTTTCCACTAAAGTAAATGGTGTTATGCTCTATTGTGCTCCAATGGACTTTGTGAGACTACTATACCATGACTATGCTACTAGCTACATGTTCATGTGTCAAAAGGGTTGCAATGTACCTAAAAAAATGCAAAAAATGCAAGTTTGGAGACTACACTCTAGGACTACACTATCCACTATGTGAATTGGTGTTGAGCATACTTACAATTCTAGGATAAAAGGGGGTGCCAAAAAGATGCATGTTTCTTGCTGAAGGTGTGTTGGAGTTGATGTGAATGTTGTTGCTACATTATGGAGGTTGTTTGACATATTTATGCTTGACTACACTTTGGACTAGAGGAGAGCATAGTCTTAAACTTAGACATATTCTAGGTCATGTGCTAACTACACTCCAGGGGAGGCTGGCTACACACCCAACTAGGATCAAGCATAGTTTAAGCACTTAGAGAGAAATTTCTATAGAAAGGTGGCTTCTAGTTGACTATGCTCTAGGGCAGTGGAGAGCATAGCCTCAACAATTAGAAAAACTGTAAAAAATTGAGCCTTCAGTGTTAACCATGCTTGACTACACTCCTAGGTAGTGGAGAGCATAGTCTCAGCACTTAGAAAATCTACCAAACTATTTCTTCCATCCCAACTAGGCTTAACTATGCTCCAGTGTAGTGGAAAGCATAGTCTCTACCAAACTATTTATTCCATGCCAACCAGGCTTTGCTACTACTATCTTGACAATTAGGAAAACTTACAAAACTAGCCTCTAGTGTTGACTACACTCTCTATTAGGCTAACTACACTCTCGTGCAATGGAGGGCATAGTCCCAACACTTAGAAAAATTTGTAGCTTCTTGCTTCACGCTAAGACTTAGGCAAAATTGCACAAAATCTGTCTTTGAAGCTAACTACATTTTCCACTAGGCTGAATATGCTCTAGTGAAATGGAGGGCATAGTCCTTGCAGTTAGAAAACATTTACCTCATCTTGACACTTAGACAAATTTTTTTTCAAAACATAGTAGCCCAAATTTGGTGGTGTTTCAAATGGCTAGTGCGAGGGTTCTAGAGTGAATGTAGGATCATTTGATGTTGTTATAAGGTGTTCAAGAGCTCCAAGAAAGTCCTCCCTTGAGTTTCCACACTAGGTAACATGGAGGAATGGATCCTAATGTGGAAGAATCATGCATCCTAGATCTAGGCTAGTTTTTACCTTAATTGACCATGCATGTATGCTCGTAGGGTTGGTAGGATCAAGGACCAGGGTTTCATGTCAAATTTTGCTAATTTTGAGTACTTCTAAGTATGTTTTATCTTTTCCATATTTTTCAACACTAGTACTAAAATGATCAACATGTAAAATAAGTGGGAATAATTTTTTGGCCATTTGACATTAGTTTCTTAAAGTTTGAAGGCTCCAAAGAGGATCATAGTAGGGTCATAGAGTGAATGTATGGTCATTTTTCATCATTCAAATGTGTTTAGGAGTTCCAAATAATCTTCCCTTGTGTTTTCACACTTTGTAACATGGAGGAAGAGACTCTTAGCATGGAAGAATTCTAAATCCTATATTTGAGCCAATTTTAACCTCAATTGACCATGCATGTTAGCCTCCAGAGCTGCTAAGGTCATGGGCTAGAGTTTGAAGTCAAGATTGGTTAGTTTGAAAGTCTTCTAGGTGGTTTTTGAGCTTTCCCATCTTTTCCCATGATAGAGATGGTATAACTAGCATGTAAAAGTGGGGAGAAACATATTTTTACCTTTTTGCATCATTTTTGGCCATGCATGTAGGTTTTTGAAGTTGATAGTAATGGTTATTAATGCTTGGTGTCAAAATTTATTTATTTCAAAGGACTCTAAGTGTTGTTTGGGATTTACCCCATTTTTTCACACTAGGGTTTCCATAATTAACATGGAAAATTAGTAAGAATGGTTTTTTGACTTCTTAGGATCAATTTCAACTAGTCTAAAGGTCTTAAAGTGTGCACATGTGGTTCTAGGACACTCACAGGGCTTTCCAGTTTTCATTTGATCTCTCTGAAGGCTATTTTGGATTTCCCCCAAAGTTCACCCCTTTTTTCCATGTTGGGAAATATGGAAGAAGTGGCTCTAAGTGTGGAAGAACTAAGTGACCTTGATTTTTACGTTTTCTTTCATCATTTTGGGCTATGCATGTAGGCTTCTAAGGTTGCTAGCATTGACTCCTGATACCTAATGTTA
The DNA here is from genome assembly GCA_015680685.1 of Gnetum montanum. Lineage (NCBI taxonomy): Eukaryota > Viridiplantae > Streptophyta > Gnetopsida > Gnetales > Gnetaceae > Gnetum > Gnetum montanum. Next base: position 92,423 of record MNCI01025195.1, on the reverse strand, counting down.
AAATTTGGTTGTTTTAAGGATTATTAAGTAATTTTTTGGGCTTCCCCCTCTTTTTCCACACTAGGGCTTCCATGATCAACATGAAAAATTTGATGAAAGGGATTTTTATCTTTTATGGTTAAATCAAGTTATGCATGAGTGTCCACAAGGTTGCTAGTATTAGCCATCAACATCTAATGTCAAAATCTAGTTCTTCTGAAGGCTGTGAGAGGGTTTTCAGGCTTCCCACATTTCATCTATGCTAAGGGTGGGAGTATTAGTATGGAAGAGGTCTCCCTTAGTTAAGAAATTTAGATCTAGGCCAAATCAACAATTGATCAACCATGCATGTCATTCTCTAGGGTTGTTAGTGTCGAAGATCAATGTTGGGTGTTAAGATCCATTAGCTTGGAGACTTCTAAGTGCCTCATGTAGTCTCCCCCCTTTCTTCCATATTGGGCATGGTGGCCCCAGTGTCGATGAGAGGGAGATTATAGTTTTATACCATATTTGACCACTTCTGGGGCTTTTGAAAGCTCTAGATGGTTTTGGTAGGCTCTAGGGATCATTGGGCATTAAGAAATGGTCATTAGGCAGTTGATTTAGGTTATTTTTTGCTTCCCACCATATATCATTATTGAAGGTGATAGGATTAGCATGGAAGAACCATCCCCTAGTGTGGAAAACATCAAATCCTAGATTTTGACTAGTATTGATTAGGTTTGGTGGGGTTTTGAGGCTGTAATAGATACTTGGAGGGGTTCTGTGTCATGTGGGCCCATATTAGGGATCAAACATTGGCTAGATTGGTAATGGGAGGCAAGAGTGGATGTTACCCCTCTTCTTCCATGCTATGAACTATTTCCCTAATGTGGAAACCCATGGTATCTAGCTTCATTCATGTATCATCCACTTTTGGAAACCCAGGGTTGAGAAAGGCAAGTTTGGGTTACCAAAAATAGCAAGATATTTATAATTCCAATGATTTTACAAAATAGGGACATGTTTTTATGCTAGGGATGGTATCCCCAACATGGTTGCATGGGAGTTAAGGTTTCTATAAGGTTTTAAGTGTCAAATTAGAAAAAAGCTCAACGTTGATGCAATTTTTGGTCAAGAGAGAAGGCACATGGTGGGGCCCATAATCCAAAAATTTAAAATGTTAAAAAGTGAAGTTGTTTCCCAGCCAAAATCAATGTGAACTAGACCTTCCTCCCCTTTCACTTCAATGCACTTGGAGTTATGGTACACTGAATTAGTAGCTAGGGTTTCAAGATGTGTGCTTATGTTTTAGATGAGTTTTATGTGTTTAGATTTTGCAAGTTTTGAACATAAATATCATTTTACAATAATAGTGCATTAGAGGAGAGCACTGGGAGAGGTTTTCTATGGTAGAAATATTATGAATTTAGCCTGGAAGCCTTCCATCCTTCCAATACATAGTGTAGAACCTTCATCCTTCTCTTTTTCTAGCTATAGTCAGCATGGAGCCTACCATGGCCTCAAAGCAATATAGAGGAAAGAGTATGAACCCTATGATCCAGAAGGTGCATGAATGTTCCTAGGAGCTAGAAGAAGTACCCAGGTCCATCTTCATTTAGGCTTCTTTTTTTTCTACTCCAAGGTAGGCAGTTCTACCTATTTTTCCTTTGTTTTCTATGGTTTTTCTAGTTTTTTGTTTTTCATGTGTTGAGCCTATTTTTTCTAGATCTACTCTAGTGGAGGGACTAAAATGGAATTTTGATGAAATCCCACCTCCTATTTTGGATGCTTTCATGCTGATTTATAGCCATTTCATTACTTTATATTTTTTAGATGTAATTTTGAAAATAGGGCTTGTTGTTTCATGGTTTTTTCCAAAATTTTAGGGTGTGGCAATTTTTTCAAATTTGGGCCTTAGGATTTATTAAAATTAAATTTTAAAAAAAATCCTACACCATTATTTTTCTACGAAGTTTAATGGGTTTCAATGGTTTTGGCTATTTTTTGACTATTTCCATGGCTATATGAAATCTAGGTTTTGAAGTTTTTGAAGTTTGGACATGAAAAAGTAAGCAATGTTGTATAATTTTTCTTGGGAGAATGGCTACACATTTGTAAAATTGAATGTTATGAGTTTTTAGGATTTATAATGGATTTTTTCTCATTTAATTTGGATTAATAACAATGAGGTTATGGTTGTTTTTCTAATGTTGCATAGTTAGGTTATTTGTGTCACTTTTGTAATTTCATGTAAATTTGCAAATTTTTTATAATGAAATGGTAAAGGTTTTGGCTATTTTTAGTTATAGCGAAGTAGGCTTTGGCTTCAACTTTCCAATTTAGGTGTAATAATATTTATGCATGGTTGTAATTATAAATTTGTGTAATTATCATGGTTGTAATAATCATCATGCTTTTTCTAAATTCCAATTTAGGTGTAATTATGCATGGTTTTAATAATCATAATGCTTTTTCTAAATTCCAATTTAGGTGAAATTATGCATGGTTGTGTAATTATATTTACCAGTTTAAGGTCATGGTGGGCCATAATGCCAGTTTAAAACCTTAGTGAATCATAATGACAGTTTAATGTCTTAGTGGATAGGGTTGTGTAATTATCTTTGCTAGTTTAAGGCCATGGTGGGCCATAATGCTAGTTTAATGTCTTAACAGATGGGGTTGTGTAATTATCTTTTCTAGTTTAAGTTCATGGTGGGCCATAATGCAAGTTTAAGGTCTTAGCTTATCATAATGCTAGTTTAACATCTTAGTGAATGAGCTATGAAAAAGACATATCTTTATAAGGATTTTTCAATGTTTATAACATAAGTAAAAATAAAAAAAGGTTGTATCAAATAGGTAAAAATGTAAATGAACTTAGGCTACATGCATAAATATTATAGCAAAAAATGCATAAAAAGATATAATAAACTACAAAAGAAAAGTAAGGCTACATGACGATCAGTACATTTGGTCATAGGGGTATGGGAAGGTTAAGGAAAACTTCATTTGTGTAGATTCTTCCTAATCTTTGTAGGATTTGGGAGTGAGTAAGGCCTACTTTGCACAACCTTATATTCGCCATCCCCTTCACTTACAATGTTAAAAGCGAGCTCATCCAATAATGTATCCCATTGCTTATCATTGTCATTGTTGGCTTTCTTGAGTTTTTGCTCTTAATGGTTGGGAACTTCTTCTTGAAGCTCTACTTCAAACCCCTACTATATGTCTACATTGTTGAAAGCTAAGGAAACCACATTATCACCATGAATGATGATTTCACCTCCCTCATAATGAAGGTGAATTTTTTGATGGATGGGAGAGGACACAAATTATAATTAAGCCGACCAAGGTCTTCCCAAGATTAGGTTGAATCCTAGTGTCTCTTCCACCATCAAGAAATTGATGGTTGTGGGGAATTTCTCCCCAACTAAAAAATCCAAAGAGATAAACCCCGTAACGATAACTCTTGATCCATTGAATCACTTAAGAATTGCAGTGGTTGTAGGTTGTATTTGCTTAGTTAAGCCCAAGCATTCAACGATGGTGCATGGGATGATGTTGGTTGTGGCTCCATCATCAACATGTACTTGATGTATTTTAAATTGTCCTATGCATATGGTTATGAATAAAGGGGCTATAGTTGCTTCATTATTTTGGGAATTAATATTAATTTCACTATTGCAAAACATTAAGGATGTTTACTTCTAAATCTTTAGTGAGAAAGAAACCATCTCTGCATGGATGGATTCCTCATTAATGTGGATATCCTCACTAATAGGGATGGAGGTCAACATTTTGACTAGCATCCCATGATGTGTGGAAGAAGTCATGATTAGGTCATATAAGATTAGGGTTGTGTTTTTTCTCTTGAGGGATTACCTAATTTGGTTCATTATATTGAAGAATTTTTTATCATTGACCATGGGCTTGCTGCCTTGATTGTGCTTTACTTCCTTCATGCATCCCAAAATGCAAACTTTGGCTTTAGGCTATGGCTATTGTGGCACTTCCTTATTATTTTGATTGTGGGCTTTGGTGTCCTCCTATGGCTTGTTGGTTGAAAGGGTTGGGATAGAGGAGGTCAATGATATAACTCAAATGAAAGTGGGCTTTGGTGAACCCACTTCCTTTCATGCCTCCATTTGCTTATCACCCTTGTTGTTAGGCTTTTTCTTATGCTTCTTCCTTTGTTTAGCTAAAGTTTTTTGGTTATGAGTTGCTAGCTGTGAGGAAGAGATAGTAGCATTGGCTACCATAGGGGATTGTTGCACTATTGGTTGGGCTATGATTGTTTGGGTTGTATTAGGTTGGAAAATCCTAATGACAAAAGGTTTCCTTAGAGACACTTGTGATGGTACTCTTATGAAAAAAGAAGTTCTTGAACTATGGAATGTTGAAGAAGCCCTTTCATCGTAGAGGGGTACTTGAATCATGAATGATGCTCTTACAAGTCTCTAATCATCATTAATGTTGAATGTTGAAATAACATAAGAACTATCATTAGAATTCAATGGGTCTTCGTAAATGTGCATCAACTTGTTTTGTGGCTAAACTAGGTTGGAAGCATCTAAGAATAGCTCCACCTTATCTATCATCATTTGTAGGTCAACCTTCAATGCAAGGCAGAAGTCTCTATTATGACCAGGTAATTGATGATAATGGAAAAAGTGGTCTAGCTTGAAGTATCTAGGAAATTGAGGATCATCCTTTGTTGCTCGAGTGGGATCTTTAACTATTTTGCATAGCTGCTCATGTTTCTTTTGAGTGGCTTCAATCATTTATTTTTATTACATGCGTTCACTTTTTAATAGTTGGTCTAGGAACTTGGATGGCTTTAATTGCAATGTAGTGTATTTAGACTTATCCTTCCTTTCAAAGTTAGTTCTAGTTGTTGATGTGGTGGCCACTAGAGGTTGATGGTTGGTTATTATTGTCATTGGTGAGGACCTTGGGTGGATTGACCTTCAACCCTTGGTTTGTGATCTTTGTTTCCTTGGTTATAGTTGCTATGGTCATGTTGTTTTCTTTTCTTTTCTTTTTTTCTCTTTTCTTAATCTCTTAGAGTGTGTTGGTTTTTATATGCTATATAGGCTGAATCATGACTAGCCTCTGTAGCATCCTCTATATTTTTAATGTGAGAGAATTCCTAGTTGAGGGATTATAGGTCAAGGTAGTAGAGTTTAGACTTGATGAATTCATTAACTACTTTCTTAAATATGTCTAAAAAATGGGCTTTGACTATAGGCTCTAGTATTTCATTTAGTAGTCCATTCTACTACTAAATAAATTTTTGCATGGGTTATAGGAATCCCTGTTTAACCTTCATGAGTTGGTTCAGCATTATGTCAAGCTTCAAGTTATACTTGAAGTAGTTGATAAAGTAGGCTACTAAGTCCTCTAAAGAGGATATGGATCCTCTAGGTAATGCGTAATACCAATCAAGTGATTTCCTAGTCAAGGACATGGGAAAAATCCTCATGATGGTATAAGGCCATGGTTGTAAGAGTAAAAATTTAAATCAAAAGATAATAAGGTGAGCATTAGGGTCATCTCCTTCACTATATTTGCTAAATTGGGGAATAGGAACACTAGGAGGAAGTGTCAAGGGTGGGACTATATGACTTATGGAATCATCTAGGTAGAAGTCCATAAATTTGATAGTTTGTGAAGTAGAGGCTTTAAGCCTTTTCAACTCCTTCAAGAGATCATAAATTATCTAGAAAGCTTGATCTAGTCCCTATGGTGGCCCTATTGGTTGTGGAGTTTGCACATATGGCTATGGCATTTCTTTTGAGGCTTTTGGCCTTGCTATGGGTTGCAAGATGGAAGATAAAGGTTGTGTTATGATTGTGGCTTGTGGGCCAAACAAAGAAAAAGATGTCTATGCCAGTACTTAAGGCAAAAATGGGATAAAGGGGGTGGGTGATGCCTATGCTTCTTAGGGTCCCATGATGGATCCCACATGAGTAATTAGTAGATTTGTGGTGGTAAAAACCACCATCGATGTTTTTATATATCAAGACTATGTTATAAATAATTGATGTGTTATAGTTTATTGTTTGTGAGATTGGCTAAGTTGGATGTGTGGCTACAACTGGCATGGGATCTACCGTAGTAGGGTAAAAAGGAGTGGAAGATGGTGGCACCATGCCCATAAAGAAAATAAAAGCATTAGAGGAATGCGATGTGACCTTGGAGGATGTTTGTTGGAATAGTCCTCCCAAGATGCTTCTAGGCTTAGATTCTATCTTAAATTCATCCTTCTCTTCTTGTTGTTCCTTAGAGCTATGCTTCTCATCTTCCTCTTTCATGGTAATTAATTGGACTAGGATGCTAGCATGAGGTCATGAAGGATGATTTGGTCATACAGGGAAGTGATGTACATGGAAAAATTTTAATGTTGGCCTTGGAGGAAAAAATTCACAATAATTGTTGTGAAAAGTCATCACCCAATCACTTGTAACTTCCACGATGCAATTTTGGTCATAGGGGGGAAAGGGCAACATTGATATTTTATGATTTTTTGCTAAAAATATATGGGAAAAGAATTTAAATTTGTAATTTTTGTTTTGGAGAAGTTGATGTTAAGCCTCTTCCATGCTTGAATTCCCAATTGCTTCTATGTTGGATATGGTAGGGGAGAAGAAGAAGGGTGAGATAATGGAAATCTCATGCCTGCTAACCTAATGTTGACAAAGGGAAAAGTCTAAAAAATCAAAGTGAAATGTTTGGGTTGGTCGGGGGGGTGGCGGGAGGGGGCGGGGGGTGCATGGGCCTATTCTGGGGGAGGGTGGGGTGTGTAGGGGGAGAAAACTTCCAAAAGTTGAATGGCTTCCAAAAGGGTTAAAGCAACCATTTAGAAACTAGAGAAATTGGCTGAAAACTTCATAGCATGTATTGTAAAATTTTAGCACCCAAACTACTTGTAACTTCCATGCTGAGGTTTCTGCTATAGGGGAATTTTTGCAGCCAAGGGGAATAAAGAAATGCACAAAAAAAGTCAACACTGGATTTAGAAATTCATAGCAACTACTGTAAAAATTTCAAAACCCAAACATCTACCACTTCCAAGTTGGGTTTTGGTAGCAGAGAGGAATGAATTGCAATGTTGATTATGAGACAGATTCAAAGGTTTTGGCTACAAAAATCAGGAACAATCTTACAAATGGCAACGAAAAGAATAGATTTGGTCATACAACTTAGGTGAAGATCCTCCTTCTAGTGCTAAGAAAAATAGTTGCAACTAAAAGCCTCAGTCACTAGAAAAATCGAGCATCCTTAGTGTAGTAGTTTCCTAAGTGACAAATCCCTAGAACCTCCTCATAAAAAATGGGATTTGGGGTACCCTAGCTATTCTAGTAGATCAACCATTGACTTATGGAATAGAAAGCATGGTAATAAAAAGAAACATAATGAAAAACTAATAGTAAACTTGAAATAATGCATAGGTAATAAACAAATATATTATATACACAAAACCCAAAACTTAAAACTTAATTGAGAAAGAAAATAGAGAATAAGTTAGAAAAATGTGTACAAATACTACTTGAGTGAACAACAAAGATGGTTCACTAATGTAGGAGTTTAAAGCTTGTTAAAGCTAATGCAATTTTCTTCACGATATAGGTGCTAAGCCACTCCTGATTCTTTCAAACCTTCCTTAACTATAGCCTTAGATATGTAATGTTGGCTATGGTGGGGGTGGAGAAGTGTGAAAAATCTAAGCTACCCAAATGCTCTATGCAAGGAGTTGGGAATCCCAGGAGTGCAGTGTGGAGCTTGAAAGTTATCAAATCTCAAAGAGGATATCATAGGGTCACAAAGTCATAGGGTGTCCACAATAGGTTTAAGAGGATACAAGTGTGAAAAATTGCAATAACTCTTGAGTGCTTGAAAAATTATAAGTGTGGAAGTGTGAAGAAATGGTTAAATTCTACTCAATTGTTGAGAATTGTGTAACTAGTAATTGCTTAAAAGTGTTGAACTATAAAAAATTCTGAAACCTGTAAATGGTATTTGAGAATGACTTTTATAGGTCCTTTAGGCCATGAATGGGGTTGCAAATGGCTTTGATTTGGATACAAAATTACTATAAAATGGCTACAAAATGGTTGTCAAATTTAGGTGAGATGGGTGCCCAAATTTTGGGGGTTACTATACATAGTAATTACTTCCCCCATGGCCATTCAATTTACTATAAATAATAACCAAGGCACACCTTCTATGCTAGAGATGAATCTTCCATGCTGAGCTCTTCACCATTCTTGCTAAGGTGGTTGGTCAATGTTGAAGTGCATGAAGTATTGAAATCTAGCTATTGTGGCTTCCACACTAGGGACAACACTTTTCAACATTAGGGATGAAGACTCCACACTGGGGGGAAACTTCCACAATGAGGGGCAATGGTTTCTAGGTTTTGCATGTGGTCTCCATGTTGAAGGGGAAAAGTTTCCAAAACCCATCCTTCCACATTGGTGGTAAGGTGAGATTTACCCTCCTGCATGTGTTCCCAACGTAGAAAAGTGTATGCCCCCAATAAAACCCATTAAATTACCTTTTTGGCATTCCAAAAGGCATTTTTAATTCCCCCAAGTCCATATATAGACACTAGGTGACTTTTTTCACTTGGAGAATGAGTCTTTAACCACTTATGAGGCATTTTTAGTCCCAAAAGTATAAAGTATGTGAAATTGCCCACTGTATATTACAATCTTCACAATTACAATGAAGTTTTACCTCGAGTTTCATGGGGTAAAAGCTACAAGATGCAGATTGACTATAACATGCAAATTTTTATGATGTTTCACTCTTGCTTGGTGTGTGTAAGGACTTATGGGTGGGGAGGTGTGTTTTATATTTATAAGCTTAATATAGGAGAGATCTTTTGAGTTCTAGAGAGTTCTTTATTTAGTGTGGATAGTTAAGGATTGGAAGATGTCATCTCTATTGAAAGATCCTAAGAGAATATTTTTGACCTTTTGATATGTCATCCTTAAGAAAATTGAAGAAAAAGAATGTTTATGTGGTTTTTGTATGCATAGGATAAGAATAGTGAAGACCACAAGAACCTAATAGATAAGAATGAAGACTCAAGGGAGGAAAGCTACAATGAGATGTCAAAGTGAAGTCTACAAGGAATTAAGTGGGAGCAAGGACAAAGAAGAAGCCTAGAAAAATGAAGAAATTTCGAAGATTAGGGATGGGCCATATCAACAAAAGGAAGAATCAAGAAGCAAAGCTTAAAAACTGAGAAGACGTTTATAGGAAGTAGACAACATCTTGGCTAAGACACATATGAAGCAGAGAAGACATCTAGCAAAAATAGTAGACATCTGCTATCTAGAGAATATGTCTACATGTAGACAACTCCTAGTAGATGTCTCCATTATGAGAAAAATGTGTACCTAGAATGCCACTCTAATGAAGAGATATGTCTAAATCTTGATGAACATGTCTTTAGTGACCATTAGATAGTCACTATATGAATTCTAAGGTGATTTTGGAAACATTAAGGCTATAAGAAGACTTCATTCTCTTAGGGAATGTGCAAGTGTGAAATATAAGTAACTATCAACATCAAGCAATCATTGTGCATATTATTCTATATTATTTGTGTGTCTCATTGTACTATCTTTTGTACTATTATGTGAGAGATCTATTGTGTTGTACCTTAAAGTGCAAGGACTAGTAAATTAGCTACATTCTTTCCTCATAAGTTTTTCTCTTTTGTTTCCTTGTGGGGTTGATGTGCTTCTTGCAAGAAGGCATTGTCCTTGAACTTGTTAGAATCCTATAGGATTAAGTTTTGGTGTAGTGCCACAACACTTTGGAGTGGAGCTCAAGTTGTAAAGGTTGTGGGATATTGGCAACCAAATTCTAAACTTGTTAGAACCTTGTAGGATTAAGTGGATTCATGACATCAAATCACTCTAGAGTGAAGCTTAGAGTTATACAGGGTTTAGTACCCTTCAAACCACATTTTGAGAGGAACAAAGTTTGAAGGTGTGCAAGTGATCTACCCTCTAAGAGTGGACTATCCAAGTTGGAGAACCATGTTAAAATTGGTTGTGTTCTTTGAGGCTGTAAATTTTAATTTGGGGAACTTATTTATCCCCTCTTCTAAGTTTAACAATCCTCAAATGTTATCAAAGCCTAGTACTCTTGCTACCAGTTCTACATCATCTTCAAGAATGAACAATGAAGGAAACCTCACACACAAAGCCACTCATGTTTGATGGATTTGACTTCAGTTATTGGAAAGAGAGGCTACATGGCTTCTTCTAATCTATGGAGTTTAAAGACTGGGAGTCCATTCTTAAAGGCTACCCACTACCTATTGATAGCATAATCAGAGCCATCAAGCCCACAACAACTGTAGTTAAGAAGAAAAAGATAAGTTCATGTTTGACTCGAAAAAAAAGTTGTTTACATTTTTATTTGAATAAATCAAATTTTAATAGACTAGTAGGATGTAAAACAGTGAAGGAAATTTGGCAAATAATAGAGGCTACTTATGAAGGAACTTCTATAGTTAAGTAATCTAAATTGTTAGTTTTGCAATGTGAGTATGATAAGCTTAAGATGATAGAAGGAGAGAAAATAAAAGATTATTTTTCTAGAGCAAATAATCTTGTTGTGGCTATTCGAGATACTAGAAAATATTTGTTGGAAAGTGATGTTATTATAAAAATGATTAGGATGCTACAACTGAACTTTAGGCCAAAGGTGACTATGATAGAAGAAATCATATATTTTTCAACTCTGAAATCTAAAGAAATTCAAAATGCTCTCATTACTTATGAAATGAATCTCATAAGTTAAGGAGCCATTTAAGAGAAGTAACCCATTATCCTTAAATCGGCCAACAAGGAAAAGGAACCTAGTGAGCCAAATGTGGACAATGAAAAGGAGATAGTCATTCTCTCAAGAAAGTTGCAAAGACTCATAGTAAAGATGGATGAGAGCTTTAGTCAACAAAGATTCAATCCATTCAAAGATAAAGAAAGAGGTACGGAAAGAAGTAAAAATTTTTCCAATTTTGATTTTTCCTTTATAGAATGTTGGGTATGTGATGAAAGAGGCCATCTGGTCTTTGATTGCCCTAGTAATGATAGGGTTTATCAAAAGAACCAATCAAATGAAGAGATGAAAAAGATCAACTTCTACACATGTTGGGATTATGGGGAGCAAAGTGAAGAAGAGGTAGAGGATGATGTACAAAATTACATCTCATTTGTATGGCTTTCACAAATGATGATGTTGACTCTTGAAATGATGAACTAAATGAGGAAAGGTTTGATTTATTATGTAATGAATTATTATCTTTTCAAAATCTCTGTAATAAGTTGAATAATCAAGTTAATATAAAGGATCATGAGATCTTTCTATTGAATTCAACAATTTCCAATCTTATCAAATCACTCTCAAACCTAAGGGCTAAGAATGAAAAACTAATCTTGTCTTATGACTAGACTAAAGTGGAAATTGTAGATGTCAAACTTGTAAATGAAAGGCTTGTAAAAGTAAAAGAATCAATTCAGATGATACTAGGGCAAGAAAGAAGTCCACATAATAAGAGTGGGCTTGGATGATATACACGATGAATCATCTACACCAACCCCATCTTAACTAGCCACTATACCAAAGGACAAAATTACTACATCATAATCAGAAGAAGTTCCTATCTATCAAAAAGATCCTCAAAGGGTTGATTATAATAATCACTCTTACTACAATAGGATTATTATCATAAATTTGGGCACAAGCAATGGCAATGAAATTTAAATTTTTATCATATGAATAACTGGACAAACCATAGGACTCCTTGGTCTTATCAAAATCCACTGAGAAAGGAATTTATGCAGGACCATAAGAAAGAATGGAGACCCAAAAGAAAGAAACAAGAGAAGGAGGATACTCTCACAAATAAACTTGTGAAAGGGATCCAAGCCTTGGAGATTGAGGAAGTATGCACAGAACGAGAAGCCTTGAAAGAGGAATCTCATTCCTTAGCTTTATAAGCACCTTTACTCTCCTCAATAAGAAAGGTAGGTAGAAGTAGGTCTTTAAATTTATGAGAAGTACTTTTAATACTATAGATCATGGCAACCTATCCATAACCCCATCCTGTTGAGTTTTACCTAGAAGAGATGTCTACATGTAGACGTCTACCCTAAGAAAGACGTCTACATATCTTTTTGCTTAGTGTGGTAAGGACATCTACTTTGCATAAAAGATGTCTATCTAATTTTTTAACCATAGTGTAGATGTCTCCTTTTGGTAAAAGATGTCTTCTTTCTTGTCAAAAAGTCCTTATTATTGCAATTATAAAGGTTTCAAACCCTCATTTTGATCAATTTTTCAAAGATGACTACATAGAGACATCTAGGGTTCCATTAAAAGCACATTATAAGTAGCAATTTCATTAGCTATGGCCTACAAGAAGGTTGCAACACCCATGATGTCACCTTAGAAAAGATCAAGAGCAAGTTCCAGTAGCACTCCTAGCTCTTATATGCCTCATTTTAGAAGCACCAAGACTCAGCATAGGTTTGAGGTAACTCAAACCATGAACATCGTTTCTAAGTGCTCCTTATCAAAGGTAATATACTCTCATGAGTCATTTTAAAGTTCTAAACTAGGCTAAGTTTATTACTATCTATTTCTTGGTCCTTGAGATTTTGATTAGAGAATTTTATCACAACATTGTAATTTCCAATGCTATTGTTGGGGCATTCACATCCATGGTTGGGGGATTGGTTATTGAGATGTCTCCCCAAGTTATGAATGTACCTCTTGGGATATCTAGTGTAGAATTGTTTTGAGTTGCTATTGATTCTATGAAAGATATTTATACAAATGGCATACTTCATGTTACACATGATGAATTTTGTGATGCCTTATTTGAAGAGTCTATTTCTTTTGGGAGAGGAAGGGTTGATAAAAATAAGATGTCTTCTAATGATTCCACCTTATTCCTTATTATTTTGTTCAATATAATTGTAAAAGGAGGAAGCTATTGTTATCTGTTGCCATCCTAAGCCTTTTTTTTACTACCTATTGATAGGATAATCATTGAACTTAGGATATACTATTTGTCAAGACATCTTGAGCTTGTACTCCAAGGAGAGAATCCTTGGACACCCCTATCTCATCAACTAGTTAATTCATTTGAGGGTTGTAGCTATTCTAGAGATGCCTTTGTTTAAAGGCAATAGTAGCCTCAATGATTATGTTGAGAAGAGGTGTCTTTCTCATGCCACCAAAGTAGGACCAAGCATCAGGCCACTCTCATCTCAAAAGAAGAAGAAGGAAGCTTCATCCTCCAAGGCCTCTCCTCAATTGAGTAGGTCCAAATCTACTAGAACCTAGCTTACATCATCCTTGAAGAAGCTCCTTCAACCATTTTCTTATGCTATGGGGTTTCTTGGGAGGAATTGGTATTACTTTCATAAGAGAATGGATGCAGCTGGCATACCTCCTCCTCTTGATGGGTAGTAGTTTGTGGAGGTCACTACTCCTTCTATCTTTGATAGTGAGGATGAAATTCCTACTCCACCAAGGTACTTTGCAGCAACTAGACCTTCTTATTCCTATGACTCTTAGATGGAGTTTTATTCTAAGCCTAATGCATCATTGGCTCATGTCCAAGGGGAGCCACCTTCTTAGTAACTAAAATTTTCTTAGCAAGTATGAGCTTTTTTATTAATTTTTTTCAATTTTATCAATTATATAATTCTAAAAAATAGTAAGATTAGACTTGAAAGAAAAATTTATTCTTAATATTTTAAATATAATTTTCTTTCCAGATTTTTCAAGGCTTGAGAGTAACCCACTCATAAACATTATTATTATAATAAATAATAGATTTTTACCAATTATTATAAGAGCTTGATAATATAAAGTAATCCTCCATTGTAGCTAAGAGAAAATTGATATGTTTTAGAGAATTTTTAATCATAAAAAGACAATCTACAAAGTTCACATTAAGTAAATGTATACCTTGATCATTAATTAAAATTTCTTTAATTATATTTCTTTATAGATCATAATGCAGATATTTGCATATCTTCCTCACTCATAGTCAAGCCATTATTGCTATGTGTAGCTTTACAAGGTTTGTTTTTTTGCATATTTTGAAAGAATCTATAAAATGCAATTATATTATTATTTCTACCTCAAAGTTGCAATGAATATTACTATAATTTTAAAAGGCACCTAAAATATTGTAGGTGTTAAATTAGGAATGGATAAGGTATGCTTCTTAGGAATTGATGTGCCTCTCAAATTATCATTAACAACTAATGATGAGCAATGATTAGACCCTACTATATGAATCACTAAGCATTCACATGTCATCCAATCAAATTCCATGGACTTACAGCCTTCTAAGTACATTGTTATCTAGCAAGTGAAACTAATCATTATCTTCTTTATTACACTTGGTTAAGTGCAACTAAGGCATATGATTTTTATCATTTTTATGTTTTATGTTCCAAGTTTCCTAAGAATAAAAAATAGAGGATTAAAGATATTTAATTGCTAATTTAACCTAAATAGCTCATTTTAAACTAATCCTAGCATAAGCATCCCTTCCCACTTATTGTACACATCCTGAACATGTTTAACACTATTGGGTTACCAAATGTTAGGCATTACTGGGATCACGAAGCACTAAGCATATGCTCAAAGTGGTTGTACTTTTGTGATTAACTAATTGCTATTTAATCTATCTTACTTTAGCTTAATTTATTTCATAATTAATTATTTAATTACTTAAAGCATTAAAGGAAATTGCATAAAATACTAAATTCTTAAAGAAAATAATTAATCTATTTTAAAGTGCTACAAGGTTTATCAGAAAGCTCATCTTTATTACTACACACTATCGTGCTCAGTTACAATAATGCTCAAATAAAGATCTATACCTATTATGGGCACTTAGAAAAATATTCTAACTTTCAAGTGGAAAAATTGCTAGATCTTTGCTAAAATGATGACAAAAGATGTCATAAACATAATGGGTGAGTGTGTATTTATAGGTGAAAATAGACATAGCATCAACAAGGTAACATCAATGCATCAAATCATATGTTGGTGCAGCTACATTGATGAGGTTGCAGCGATGGGACCAAGTTGACAAGGCCTCATCAACATAACCCATGTCATGACTCACCATACCCCCACAACTAAATGAAAACTCGTTCTTGAGTAAAAAAAAGGAGGAACAAGTTTCTTACATATTTTGAAAAGGTATGGGATTATTGACTAACTACTAACATACACAAACACAAACAAGCACTAAATGCCCAAGTGTACAGATTTACAATCATTACCAAATTTTGGTTTTTAGGACAAGAAAATTGAATAGTAAGACAAAAATGACAAATAGAATTCCTCTAATGATGTGAAGATGAGGAAGAAGTTAAAATGGTCCTAGCCAGTGGAGGTTCTTGAGGCTTTGAAGGACCTTCTCCTACTTTGGGTGCACATGATGGTTGTGATTATCCTATGGTAGCTACAACTTCTGGTGGAAGATAGAAGGCATCCTACAGTGCCTTCATCTTCTCATCTTTACTCCTAGGATCATTCATGGTCCATGTTGCATCACAAATGTGGGCTCCTATGGAAACATCCCATGGATAGGGCATTGCCAAGAATAGCTCCTTTTCATTGTTGAACTAAGTAGTAAAAAGTTTATGTTTAATATCGAATGTCTTTACTTTATTTTGTAGCTCATGGTAGTCACTCATTCTCCTAGCTAGGTTCTTAGTTGTAGACCATTGATTAGTGAAGCATTGTCTGAGAACATTAAGTTCTACATTTTCCACCTCAAGCTTTTGCTTGATGTTTTTCTAATGTTTGAACTCTGCTACATACAACAAGTACAAACTAGCCATCTATTTCTTCAATTCAAATTGCATCCATCTCATAGTCAACATCACCAAATTTTCATAACAAAGATTGGCAAGCTCCATGTACTCCATCATCTCCTCTATCTATAGCTCCTTCATGTGGATCTCTACCTTGTTGTACTCATTAAGCCCATCAAAGATAGGATGGTAGACATTACCTTCTTCCTTGAGCTATTGAACACCACATTAAATTTGACCTTTGTCATCTGAATATGTTTTTCATTAATTCCTTTTTGTAGAAAAACCTAATCTTTGTAGTCATTTTTAACTCTCTCAAACTTGAGAGCCTTATTTTTCTAGGTTGCTACCTCTATTGTAGATTTTTGATGAAGAACCTGGACTTTCTTCATGGAGAGATTTCTATTTTCAGCTACTAATATCCTTAGTTTATTATTCTCTCTAGCTAGCTACTCTTTTTTTTGATGGATGAAATTTTACATTTGTTGCTTTTGCACATCAACATTCCTTAGGTGATGATTTTCTACGGTCAAAGTTACATTCTCCTAGTGAGTCTAGTCCAAGGCCTTTTGGATATTATGCATGCTTGCATCAGTCAAGGGCTGATCAAATATCACCATCTCCTTTGCATCCTCAAGATTCTTCAACTTATCTTAAAGTTGTTGAAAAGCTTCATCATAGGTTAATGTAGGGTTGAGAAACACAAGATCGGTAAGGCAGGCTCGTAGTTCAACAACCTTCATAGCCAAGCATTGGTTTTGAGCTAAGGTTGTTTTAAGTTATTCCTCTATGATAATGCATTGACCCCTTACTTTTAATAGCTACAACTAGGTTGCAGCAATTATATCCAGAAGGTTAAAGGCATCTAAAATTCATTGCCTAGTTTCCACTAGTTAGTCCAGTAACTCCTTGTGTTGGGCTACGCTCAATTTACTAGTAACTATTCCTATAAATGTTTGCACATATTTGAGTGGAGAAATTTCTGGTATAGATGTCATAGGTGTAGTCAATGCCTTAGAAATTCTATCAACAACCACCTCTACTACTATCTCCTACCCATGATGTTGCATCAACAAGATAGTTTCCCTATCATCCTTCTTCAGGTGCATTGAGAAAGTAGCAACATCCCACAAATTTCTAGGAATTGATGCTATTGTAAGAGAGATACTGTTACCTCTCAGGCACTAGGATTTGGCCTCATGGGTATTTTTATTCCTAGGGATAAGGAAATTGGTCCACCTTCCTCCATTTGGTTGATGATTCAAGCCACTTTATTTTAGTGACTCATCATTGGGTGATACACAGATGGATCACGACCACGTGTTCCTGCTCACTACTCCTACTCATGCAAGATTTGCTCTTGGATCTTACACATTTTTTTAAGGGTAGCATAGGTCTCTAACATTATTTCATGAGTGGATAGTAGAGGTGGTGGTTTTTGCTCCTCTTTCCTAGTTGTGGCAGGGCTCTTTTCTTTCATCATTTCTACCCAAGAGCCAAAAGAAGCATGCCTAATTGCATCATTGATGTACCAAACTATTCTTGTCCTTTTGTACAATTTTTTGATGAGGCAAGGAAAGGGAATATCCTTCCTTCCATGTTCATTCTCTTTGAACTACTTCTCTATCTTAAGATAGATTAGTTGTGGAATATTGATGGATAATTTTCCACTCAAAGGAGCACATGCATGGGTGGAAAAATTAGTCACCTTACTAGGCTTTACTATCGAATTTAGGTGATGGATAGCTATCTTGAAATACATGAATTTCACCATAGTGAGCACAACATACTCCTTGTAGTTCACTACATAGCATCACTGGGTCCACTTATTCTTTACTTTAGGATTTGCCTAAGTTGAGATCTCTGTCAAGCTAGCTAGTTCTAGTATTAGGAAAGCTAAGAGCCTATGCGATTGCTTTCACCAAGTAGGACACATGAATATTCTTGATTCTAACTATGGTACTTGAGTATTAATTGTTCTAGAAGAGGTAGGTTTCTTTGTACCACTTCCCACTAGTAGTGATGATTGGTCACATGGAAGACATTTTCAATTGAACTTTGACTTCCTCTGGAGTGAACTCCAAGAACATCCCAAAGTTCAATTCTTTGAGAACTAAACATTGAACATCGCTAGGCTTGATTTGATTAAGGTAGGCACAAGTCAAGGTAACTTCAAGTGCAGGTATGACACCCAATGCCTCATCTCATTGAGAATACTCTATTTCTACTTCTTTTAGCATTTGATAAATAGATTCCACTTTTGAGGTCCTCACTAAGAGGTCCTATGCAATGAGTTTCAACTTCTTGCTCTTAGGGTTGGTCTTGTTGATCCCTTCCAATTCTATGCCACTTATCCCTAAGCCGAGATGGTCTTGCCTCCTGTCTATGCTTTGGTCTTTGTGCCATCTATGATCACAACATGATCAAGGATTAGCATACAGTGTGTTACTCATAACATTAATTACCTTATCTCTTTTGGGATAGTTACAATTGGCTAAGGTGTGGTCCTGGTAGATTTATCTTCTAAGATTATTTTAATATTACATTAATTAATTTTAGGTTACTAGAGTTTTTTGGAATGGTCTAATTTCCATAGGTTGATGATTTAATATTATTTTATTCATTAAACCCATGGGGAGTTAGAAAAATTCCAAAAGTTGGTTTTTCAAAAACTTAAGATTTGTTGCCCCATGACATAGAGCATACCTTCTATAGCTAGATGACTGAAAAATGATTGAAATTGGACAAGTAGTGTGAAAGATATGGGCTCTTGAATGTTTGGGGAATTGAAAAATTGCAAAAACTCCCCTCTTATTTGAAGCAAAATGGCAAAAATTGCTACGTATTATGCCCTATTTATAGTATTTTTATCATGCATTGACATGGTCATGTTGACTTGGCCACATTGATGAAAAATTTAGCATATACAAGGCTACATCAACACATCTATTGACACCATTGACTTTTCAAAAATCAATAAATAAAAGGATTTTTTACATGAAATTAAAGTTTTTTGAAATCCTATGAAGCTAAGAACATAATGAAATGCATGAATAAGGTTTGATATGTCACAAAAATGAAGGAATTGATGGGAAAATGCAATTTTATGAGAGAAATGCTTTAAGGAGCACATAATTGGATGTAACTAATGGGGTATGTAGATGATTTGATTGCAAAAATGCCTAATTATAAGGGACTTACCTAGCCCAACCAAGAGCTATGCAAATGGATCCTCCACATAGCAAGCTCATGCTCTTTTTGCCCTTGCATAACCTTAACCTAAGGAGTTTGTGGACCCCATAGTTGATTAATGATTATAAAAAGTTAAAGACCAAATCTAGAAGAATCTACCTAAGAATTTCAATACATTAAACTAACACATTGAATAAGACATGGAAATTGTTAGTGAGGTGATAAATGAAAAGCATTGATATATGAGAGATAAAGTAGAATGAAGTTTCGAATCATGATCACATGAAGTTCCTTGTGGATTATGTGGTTAGATGACCCAATAAAACTCATCCTTAGTCCAAATCAAAACCAACCACTTTTAGTGACTTCACACATCACCCAAAGACCAATCCACCCCCTTGAGACACAAGAATGCTCCCACAAATCTAACACTATTCCTTATTTGAGAAGAAAATAGAAGTAAGAAGTGAGAAAAGGCCTTAGTTAGAGGGGACCTTTAGGCATGGGTAACATGTTGTTCTAGTTCTATAACCAGTGCTTGTAGCTCATTTATTTTCTCTAAGAGATCTGCTTTCAATCCCCATCATTTCTTTTCTTAGATTTTATGTTTTTATGGGTTTTTGAATGGGAATCACATCATGCAAAGACTTATTCAACTTCCTGTTATTGGTCAACATGTAATGGTGAGAAATCCATGAAAAAGACTTAAGTACTTAAGTAAGTAGAAATGAAAAAAGAGTAATGAATCCCCTTAAAGTCACATCCTTTTCAAATCTTTAAGATCTTTCCCAACTTTGGAAGCTACCAAGGTCACAAGTTCATTAAGGTTTTATGAATGAAAAAGGAACCTCATACTTCAAAAATAAGGAAAACCATAGAGTTAATGGATGGGTGGATGATGTGGACTCACTACTTGTTCCATGAAAAAGAAACTTTATCTTAGTCATCAGTCATCAAAATTCGAAAATAGAAACTAGACATTAGCAATAAAGAACATTAGGTACAAACCACCATTGGCAAACAACTACAGCACCACTATGTCCTGTTGGCAACAAAGGATTTTATTAGAAAACAAGAAGAAAAATTCACACAAAAATAAAGTAAAATATAAAATAAATTTTAAAACATTCAAAAAAATTTCAAATTATACTAAGGATGTTGTAAAATAAAAATTGAAAAAATAATAGTATAATTCGAAAAGGTTCAACAAACTAAGAAGCTACTTTAATTGGTTAGCACATATGACCATATCCCCCATGACTAAGTTGAAAAGACAAGATTCAAAAAATTGAGCAATGTTGTCCATCCAAGAAGGTGTTGATTTCACTAGCTCACTTGGGCTCATGGAAAGCTTTAAGTTGTTACATGTTGACCAACTATTTCTTGTTTGAGCTCTTAGGTTTGTATATCAACATGGCTCTAGAAGGAAAGGTTTCATAAATGATATATGGCCCTTCCCATAATGTTTGGAACTTGGTTCATTGTTGAACATGTATGGGGTTCCAAAAAAGAACCTTATCTCCAGGTTTAAATTTGACTTTTCTTATTCTAGGGTCATGGGGTTGTTTACTGAATGCCTTGTGCACTTCATTCAATGACAATGCTACCAATATATTCTCATATAGGATGTTAGTGTTGATCAATATTTCCTTCTATGCTAGGCTAAGTTCAAGGTTGAGCTCATAGGATATTGGAAGTGTACAGAGCTTAAATTGGATAGGAAGAGTTGGTAATTTTTTGTATACTAGCTCATAGGGGGAGTAGCCTATAGGGAGTTTCCATGTGCAGTGGTAGGTCCATAGGGAATCATTTAGTTTCATGCTCTAGTCTCTCCTATACCTGCTAATTATTTGGATTAAGATCTTAATGATCTCCCTATTGGTAACATAAGCTTGACCATTGGCTTTAGGGTGGTAGGGTGTTGTTAGTTTATGTTCAACCACCAAGCATTATATGAGCTTGTGAAAAGTAACACCAATAAAATGAGTACTATTGTTAAAAATTAGTGCATGTTGCACTCCAAACTTATTTACAACATTTTGTTGTATAAATCATGTAGTAGTGGAAGATGTATAGTTAGTCATAGCTTCTACTTCTACCCATTTAGTACAATAGTCAATAGCGACTATTATGTATGTCTTTCCATTTTACATGGGTGTGATGGAACCCATGAAGTATATGCCCCATATGTCAAAGGGGTCTAGTGGTTGGATCCACTATTGAGGCCCCTCCATTTGAGTAGTCATCCCACCATCTTGTTGATAGCATTCACAAGAGTGGACAAATTGATGAGCATTCCTAAAGAGTGTTGGACAATAGTACCCTACTAATAGGATTTTAATGGTTATGCATCTCCCTACATAGTGGCCCCCACAAGGACCCTCTTGAGCATCTTGGAGAATGCATAATTGGTCAACATTAGGTACACACCAACAAACTAGGCCATCAACACACACCTTGTAAAGATGTCTATTAATTTCCATGAAGCATTTGGCCTAATGAAAAAAGTATTATTTATTCTGGTGGTCTAACTCTTGTGGCATCTCTTGAGTAAGAAGATAAGTGAGGATGTTGTTATACCATTTTGGTTTAGTAGGCACTTGTTCATTTATTACACCAACAAAGAAAAGTTCATCAAAAAATTGATCAGAAAGTAAGATTTTCTCTTCTTTGTTGTCCCATTGTAACCAAGACAAGTGGTCAACAACCATATTCTTAGTTCCTTTTTTATCTACCATCATAAGATCAAGCTTCTATAATATCATCAACATCGTATCACATGAGGGCTCATCATCAACTTCTTCATGAGGAAGCAAATGGCACTATGGTCCATGTACACAAACACCTTGTATCCAAGAACATAGTGCCTAAATTTCTTCAAGGCATACATCACTACCATTAACTCTTTTTCCATCGTGGTGTAATTAAGTTGTGCACCCAAAATGCTTTGACTTGTGCAATGGATGTAATGTGTACATTTTTTATTGTCTAACTACATAAGCATAACTCCCAAGGCATAGTTTGATGCATCTATCATAATGTAAAATGGTTAGGACCAATCAAGTGCTTGTAGAATTAGTGTTTCTATAAGCCTCTACTTAAGGCTTTGGAATACCTTTTTGCATTTCTTAGTCCATATGAACGAGGCATCTTTCTTTGTAAGTTTGACCAATTATTTTGTGATCTTAGAGAAATTTTCTATGAATCACTAGTAGTAGGTAGTGTGTCCAAGGAATGAATAAACATATTTAATGATTTCTAGTTGGTAGGTTATTCCTTAGATAACTCAAATCTTTTTAGGGCTTACGTCAATCCTTACTTGAAAAATTCTATGCCCAAGCATAATGCCTTCCTAGACCATTAGATGGCTTTTCTACCAATTAAGCCAAAGATTGGTCTTCGTGCACATTTTAAGCACTTGCTCAAGGTGTTCCAAGGCTTACTCAATTGTAGCATCGTAGGTGCAGAAGTCATCCATGAAGACTTCCATCCTACTATCAATCTACTGCTAAAAAAATACTTAGGACCAACTATTCAAGGTTGCAATGGCATTGTATAGACCAAAGGGCATTTTACAATATGCAAAAGTCTCTTAACACTATGTTTTATCCTAATTTTTTGGTGTGATTTGAATTTGGTTATAGTCGCTATAATCATCCATAAAGCTATAATAGTAATTCCTAGAAATAATATCCAACACCTGGTTCACAAATGATAATGGAAAATGATCTTTGAATGTTGCCCTGTTCAATAGCCTGAAATCAATACAGATCCACCACTTGCCATTTTTCTTTGGCACAATTACAAGTGGGCTAACCCACTTGCTATTTGCAATTGGATATATGAACCTTACCTTGAGGAGTTGTTTAGTTTCCTCTTTGATGATCTACTTCAATTTGGGATTTAGTTGTAACTACAACTACCTCTTTAGCATCATGGCCAGATTGATATAGATGAAATGTTGTCATATTCAAGGATCAATTCTTGTGAGTTTAGAATATGACCAAGTAAAGGCTATTGACCATTTGTTAACCACCTTCAACAACATCCTTTTCTACTCAGGAGCAAGGTTGGCATTGATTATTAGTGGCTTATCATTTTTTAGAAATTCATATTCCATGCCAGTAGGTAGAGCTTTTAACTCTAAGGCCTCTTTTAAAGCTGTTAGAGATTTTCATCTCTTCCTAATTAGTATCATTAGCTTCATCATCAAATAGTTGGTGATGAACTTGCTCTAGTTCATCTATGCCTTAAACATAGGCATAAGTTAGGCTTTTAGTAGGTTCCATGCAAAGTGTGCTACTTTTAGAATTAACTATCAACCACTGGGCACCCTCCTATTTTTTGGCTGCTATGTACAGGAACTTTTGGATTTGAAATTCATCTACACACTGTCTAAATACTTT
Organism: Gnetum montanum; assembly: GCA_015680685.1. Lineage (NCBI taxonomy): Eukaryota > Viridiplantae > Streptophyta > Gnetopsida > Gnetales > Gnetaceae > Gnetum > Gnetum montanum. The sequence goes on along the minus strand of MNCI01025195.1, from coordinate 68,989 downwards.
GATTAATGTGCTTTTGATAAACTAGAGTTTCTACACATAGTTGCACCTTGTATCACTATATGTGATGTATGGAACTCTCTTCTTCTTGATCTTTCTAAATGCTTTTTTCTTGAAAATCTCTAGGGAAAGATATCTAATGTCCATTCATGCATCAATAGTGCTCAACCAAGCCCTTTCCAAAATTTTTGGGAACTTCCCCTTGCAATTGTCGACCTTGATCACTAGGAAATTAGCAAGATATGACCACCCATAGATAGTGATCATAATATCATTCACTAATCCTAAGGAAATAGTGATGGAATGATCTACCAATTCTAAATATATGGTTCTCTTCTTGAGAGGAGGTAGGTTCTAGGCTTGGTACATTTCATGGGAAATCAAGTTGACATCAGAACTTGAATCAATAAGAGCCTTGCATGGCTTATTTCTAATTTTTGTAAGTAGATAAGAGAACTTCTAGGATCAACCCATTTATTGGAAAGGTTGCTAGCCTTGATTCAATTAGATACAACATGGGTTAACATGACTATGTACATCTTGGAAGGCATTTAGTTTGGAGGGCTCTCGAAAGGAATGGATGTAGACAATGAACGAGACATAGGGTGACCAGTCACATAAGTCGATGGGGGCTTTGTAGGGATATTGGTTCAGAAGAATGGTCTTTTATAAGATCTGCTTTTTGAACAACTTAGCTAAGGAATCAATTATAAGTTAATAGCCTTAGTAGCATTACGTTGCTATAGCTATGTGGGAATCTCACTGTGCATGGGTGGAGTAGGTGGTAATTAGGTTGAGGGTGGAGGAACATGTATTAAAGGATGAGAACGATAATAAGGTTATGGGGATTCCCCTCTAGGAGACAAATAATAAGTCCTATAGTAATTTAGAGGGTAGTAGTGATGCTGAAAGGAAGTGTCACTGGAAGAGTCATGTGGAGACATGGGTTTCTAAACATAGTAATCATATGAATTAGGTTTTCTATAAAGGTATTGATACCTTGGTGGTAGCATTCCCCATGACTATGGATGTTGCCACTGATGGTACTACTTGTACAATTGTGGTGGAGCTCCACTTAGATAAGAAGCTTATTGTTGCTGGTGGAACTACCTTGGGTTGTCTTGAGGATAAAGCAACCTTCTAGTGCTTGCTTTCATTCTAGTCTAGGATTTAGAGCATACACCTTAGATTTTTATAAGTATGAAACAATAGAGAAACATTTCTTAGGATGTTCATATTGGCAAATGTCACATATACCATCATCATCTAATTCTAATTCACAACTTCTTCTACTGTAGCAACTTTTCCCTTACTTGTTTGGTAGGGACATTTAGCTTTCTTTATTTCTTCTATAGTCATGATCACTACCTTGTTTTTTGGATTCTTCTACAATTTTTAGAGAATTTTAAAATTTTTTATCCTTTCCAAATTTTTTCAACCTTAGTCAAAATTTCAAACACATTTTTCTAAATTAACAAGGTTTTCCATTGCACCACTTCATCAAGTGGGGCCTCACCCTCATTGTCATAAAATTAGACCTCCCTTTTTCTAATGGAAGGATCCTAGTTATACTTCTTAACACTATCCTATTTTGCCAACTCACCTTCTTCTTTTGTAACATGCTCAATCAGCCTTTGGATCTGATAGTCTCCCTTAGGCATAGACCCCAAGCATTTTTCTTATTTATAATAAAAGCCCATTTATGATATGATAAAGCTACTCCTACTAAGAATAACCATGGCCAAAAAATCTAGGCAAAATAGAATAATACTTTCGCATGGCTACATCAAAGAGTTCATGTGTTCCTTGTCGCTAGTCTTGGATTTGCTTTCTCAAATTGGAAACTCTAGAGTATGTCTAATATTTATCATTGTACAGCTTAAGCATTGTACTCCATCTATGAATTGATTATGGCTCCAAGGATTAGTACCAACTTTCTATGTATTTCATGAGTATCCTGGGAAATAGCTTAACTTTTTGCCAGTTGTTTTTGATATTCTACAAAGCATAAGCATCATAAAAGGCTTAAAGATGGGTCTATGAATTTGAGTTATATCCCCCCTCAAATTTAGGGATATTATTCATATCTAACCTCTTGATTCTACTATCTTTCACATGCTTGGTTGGAATTCTAACTTCCTCTATGATGTTTAGCATGCATTGAGTTGCTAGCAAAGGTTCATCATTATCATGATTTTGATGATGCCTATGGTATCCTATACTACCCCTTCATCCAAGGTAGGTTCTACAATCATTGTCCCATCATTTACCCCCATCATGGTTTTATCCCCTATGATTTTGATCATATTTGGAGGAGGAGGAAGAAGATGTAGATGAAGAGGACAAAGAGGAAGGAGGATTGTGATCACCATGGGATCTTCCACCTTCTCTCTACTTGTCATAGCCATGATCATCAAGTTTATCATCATCACAATGCTTTCCTGAGCCCTTGCCTTGACTTCCACTTTTTCCTAAACCCATATTTCTGAAAGTGGATTGTAAGTATGGGTTCATGCCTCCTTCACTAGAGTTAAGGTTTAGAGAATCTTCATGTTGAGAAAACCTAGAGGAAGGATCCTCATCATTTTAGTTCATCAGGAATAAGGGGTTAGTGAACTTTTTTTCCTTCATAGCTTCAAGGTGATTCTCCTAGTGCCAATCTTATTTGCCTTGTGTTTCCATGGGGATAGTAGTCCTAATAGTCATGGTCTTGCACAACATATTCATCATTGAGATACTAGATACCCAACCTCTTAAGAGTTTGGAGTAGCATCCCAAGAATAGATCAATCAAGAGGCAACACAATGTTTTCCTCCATATCTCTCAATTATAGTTTTTCATTTTAATCCAAGATGAAGGTGAAATTATGTACAAACTCATCTAGATGAGTGTATGCCACCTTGAATTCTTGGGACACTAGCAGTTTTGATTCATCATGCTTATGAGAAGAAGAAGTTTTGGATTAAAAGAAAAATTTAGTATGCATTAATTATAATTATTATTTTTATATTTTGAATGATTGCAACTTTAGGGTTCATTCCAAAAATCTCAAATAATATTTACTAAGTCCTAGGTAGTGCACGTATCAAACTATAAGTCCCCACTAATGTTGCCAATGATGGGCAGCGAGTAGACCCTATGCCCAACCATATGAATCACTAAGCACTCATGCATGATTTGGTCAAATTCATTGGACTTATAACCTTCTAAGTACACTAGTCTCTAGGAAGTAAAACTAATTATTATGATCATTGTCTTTCCAATTACACTTGTGAAATGCAGAGGTATGATTAAGGGCAACTAAGGCATATGATTTTTGCTATTTTTATGTTTTATGTTCTAATTCACCTAAGAATAAAGAATAGAGGATTAAAGATATTTAATTACTAATTTAATCTAACTAGCTCATTTTTAACTAATCCTAGCATAAGCATTTGTTCCCACTTCTCATACACATCCTGAACACATTTAATGCTATTGGGTTACCATACGTTAAGCATTATTAGGATCACCGAGCATCAAGTGTATGCTCAAACTGGTCATACTTATGTGCTTAACTTATTGCTATTTAATCTAGTTTAATTTATTTCATAATTAATTATTTAATTAATTAAATAATTAAAGGAAATTATATAAAATACTAAATGCATAAAGAAAATAATTAATATATTTCAAAGTGTTGTAAGGTTTATCAAAAAGCTTGTTTTTATTGCCACACACACTATAGTGCTTAGGTACAACAATGCTTGAATAAAGATCCATATACTCTTTGACTCCTACTATGGGCACTTAGAAAAATATTCTAACTTTCAAGTGGAAAAATTGATAGAGCTTTGCTACAACTATGATAACAGATATCATAAACACAATGAGTGTGTGCATACTTATAGGCAAAAATAGACACTATGTCGACAAGGCCATGTTGATGCATCAAATCATTCATCAATGTGGCCACTTCGATGGGGTTGCATCAATGGGACCATGTAGATGAGGCCTCGTTAATGTAACCCATGGCACAACTCATCAACTAAGCATTTGGGATTGTGGTTCATGATTGAGAATCATGTTGGCAAGCCATTTTAGTTTTCCTAATTTACAACTAGTGATCTTTTGGTTTAAGATTGAGAATCCTACAAATCCAACTATTAGTTTCCTCTATGGAAATTAAGATACTGAAGGTGGTAAATAAGGGTGCAATAAAAAATTCAACTAATAGGAATACCATAGAAAACCATAAACTAAAAAATAATAACCAAAAACAATAAAGTAATGTAGAGCTTTTAAGGTGTTTCAAGTGCTACATTGGTGGATGTACTCCACTATAAAACTCTCATAGTTCCTCAAGGGAAAACTATTTTATTAATCTAAAATAAACAAAGTTATGGGGCTTCTTTCACAATTTTGGATTGAGCATAACCACCAAGCTCAAAGTTAGAAGAATTAGCAAAGGAAGAGAAATTTATTTCTTAGTCTCAAATAAGGAACATAGAATAAACATAGTTTGGGAGAATACAAAAATCAGAGCTTTTCAAAAAATATAGTAGAGAGCAAAGAGTAGCAAAAAAGAATAAAGGAGAGAAGAAAAAATTCTAGATAAATAATAGAGTGAAGTGTTATGTATTGGGAGCTTGGTTAAAGGTTCTAATTTTCAATAGTTAAGCCTTTGCTTTTGTGTGTGATGAGTGGCGAGGTACCCCTACACTCAACCATACGAAACGAGCGTCGCACGCGCGATCCGGTCAAACTCCGCAGATGGACTAGTTGTGGTATCTAGATAGTTAGCCTTAGGTTGCAGTTTGTTGTCTTCCCATCTAGACTAGTTTTGCATATGTCACGTATGGTTTAGTCTAGATGAGGTGTATGATGTGTTC
>MNCI01025195.1:6476-63894 GCA_015680685.1 Gnetum montanum | reverse complement strand
TGAATGCTGCAATGATGAAGTAATCTCAATCTTTATTGCCGGTCATGTGTGTGTCCAAGTACGGCACACTCGAATAAAGACACCGTACAATCACATTCACCACACTGTGGGCAGACACGGGAAAATTCTAACTCTGGAGGGATCAAACTGCCAGAGCTTCGCTACACTAAAATTGGGATGGAAATGAGGGAGAGCCGCCTCTTATTTATAGAAATTGTGACTGACTACGATATCGCGTACGTGATATTTCGGCCCATGATACATCGCATACGCGATATCGCAGCCCATGATATAACGTGACCCATGATACAATGTGGGTGCCTTAACATGGCCGCCAGCACTATGAGCAATTCAGGTCTCATCAGTGTGGATTTGAGCTCCTAACTTATCTTTTATCATGGGAGTATTTTCTACCACATCAATACATAGAGATAGTTTGTAGAACCATCTTACAGTTCTACTTAGCTCATACAAATAGGTTCTACTAGCTCAACACAACATGCATGCTCAAACAATTTTAATCCAATATTTTTTAAGTTTTCAAAGATAGCTTAAATTGGTTTTAGGTTTACTAAGAAATCTCAAATTGATTTCATTAACTTTTTTTTATTAGGCATAAGGTTAAATTAGAGTATATGTGTAAAATAATTTTAATCCAAATCATCATGTAGAGCCAGCTTGTAGAACAATGCTTGGTTCTACTAAAGGATCATGAAATGGCTCTTCCATGTTAACTCAAAAGAAAAGGGCACTAAATAAAATCGACTTGTAGAGCCATTTTTTGCTCTATAAAGAATTGCCCAAATAGCTTTTCCATGTCAGCTTAGGAAAAGATGCTAAGTAGAATTAGCTTGTAGAGATATTTTTTTGCTCTACAAAGAATCACCCAAATATCTCTACCATGTCAACAAAGAGCTACATAGAACTAGCTTGTAAAGCTATTTTCACATTCTATGAAGGGCTCACTCAATTAGCTCTATCACATTAGCACAATAAAAGAGTGTAGGATAGGATTAGGTCACAGAGCCACTTTCTTATTCTATAAGAAATCACTCAAATTGCTCTACCAAATTAGCTTAGAAAAAGTACCAAACAGAATCAACTCATATAACCAATATTTAGAACCTAATTCTAGTTGTACAAGCCTCTTCCAAATAGCTTTCCTAAGTCAGCACCTTCTATTATGCAAACAAAGAAGCTTATTTTAAAAAATCAAAAAATTGTCAAAATCAAAAGCTTTTGATTTCATTTAAAGTGCACATTGCCATGTTAGCCTAAGTGAAAGAAAATTCAAAACCTATTTAGAGCTATTTTTTTAAATCTATAGAAGCTACACTGAAAAAGGTCATGACACATCTTCAAGAATTGAAGGGATATTATAAGCTTATAGTCAAGGAGGCTATTATATGAAAGGCTAGAGTTTGTACTACTATGAAAGTGAGCTAAACCAAATTAATGAAAATAAGGATTGTTGGTTGCGACTAAAATAAACGTTATCTCCATAATAAGTAGAGCTAGTGATTTCTATGGGAAGGAGCCATTAGCACAAAGCTAAAATGATAGATTTCTTCTCTTTTGCTAAGGTTTTAATGCTTACCTAAAGCTTATAACAATTGTTGTAATGAAAGCTCAGATGTAATAGGTATGGTTTCTTCTTTAGCTACTCTTTTATAATGAATTGGTAATGGCTACAATATATTACTTCCCATGCTTCTCTAGTGTAATAAAAATGGCTAAATGAATGGTTTCGAGAATGGTTAAAAGGGATGAATGTCATAAAGTGAAGATATTGGGCTTGGCTCAATAATTCTATTTTTCTAGCCTTGGGGATTGGACTAGAATTTCTTCCTCTTCTCTCTCTATTTTTTTTTCTTAGAAAGCTTAAAAACTCTTAAGTTTGTATGATTGAAATAAGGTACAGTTTTGCCTCATTCTCTATGGTGTGAAAGTGGATTTCTATGACTTTGAGCTTAGTGGTTATGCTCAATCCCAATTTGTAAAAGAATCCTTACAAATTTCTTCTAATTAATAGAATTACTCTACTCTCTAGGATTTGGGAGGAGTTTTATGGTGGATGTAGGTTAGCAAATCTAGAAACTGAACCATCTTAAAAGCTTAGTATCTTTTCACTCTTTTCTATGTTTGTATTTTGTTTTCTATATGAAGGTTATTTGAGGCTTTCTACTAGTCTTCTGCTAGTCTTCATTTTTAGTAGATTATTTTTATAAGGCACTTATTCACCCCACCTCTTAGTGCCTTTTGCTGCATCTAGAAAACAAAAATTGCTATCAAAGCTTGGTCAACACCTCTCAACTTAACCATCTATGTTGTACTTTTTAATTATCCTATACATAGCACAAAATTAAGGCTTATAATCGAACAAATTTCTGTGGTTTTATGACTTAGACTCTATGGAAGTTCAAGATGAAGACATATATTCTAGCTCATGGTGATGATGTTTGAAAGGCAATTAGCAAAGGAACCAATAATGTTATACATGATCCTTGAGCTATGAATGCACTAGTATGTGGCTTGGATAGAGTAGTTTGTATGAAGATTATGGATATTCAATCAACCAAATAAATGTGGAAGAATATTCAAGCTATTTATGAAGGAAATGTTAAAGTAAAGAAGTCTAAGCTAGTAACTTTGAGAGCACATTTTAATGCTTTGAAAATGTAAGAAAATAAAAGTATTAGTAATTTCTTTAGCTAAGTAAATGAGAACGTTAGTGAAATGACTATGCTTGGGGAAGCATAATCTAATAATATAATTTTCTAGAAAATGTTTTCTATTTTACCTACTAGATTCAAAGAAAAGGTTTCATCTATAAAAGTGGTAAAAGATCTCTCTAGATTGATAGTAGCTAAGCTCTACAATATTCTTTTAGCCTTCAAAATCAAAAAAGAAGGAACTAGTTGTTCTAGCAAAAAGAAGCAAATTACCTTCAGAGTTGAAGCTAAAAGAAATGAACATAAGGAGGAATCATCAACATCATATTCAAATTCTAATAAGGAGATTGCTAATCTTGGTAGAATTCTTAGAAGACTCCAAAAGATGAAGGCATGTAAGAAGCTAACAAAATCATTTTCTTGTTATTATTGTAATGAGATAGGTCATATCATTGCTGAATGTCTGAAGAAGAAGAAAGATGAAGAAAATCAAAAAATAATTAGATGACAAAACTCAAGCCAAAGAATACTTGTTACAAGTTTGATAAATTAAAATCTCAAATAGCTAAAATAGAAAATCAATTAGAGAACTTAGAAACTAGTACAAAAATAGAGAATGTTGAGGAAAATTATTTTGTCCATTTTGCTTATACTAATATAATAGCTAATGATATTTTTACATAAGACTTATTTTATTTTCTAGCCATGATTGAAGATTTTGATTTAGATGATAATTTTAAAATCTTTATGTATACTAATCCAAATGAGCAAATAACTTCTAGTACTACTAAGATTGCAGGTTCAAGTGAATATAAAGATGGACCAAACTCATTAGACATAGCTAAAATTGAATATGGAGAAAGTAAGGACATTGATCTATAAGGGTTAATGAAGAAATTAAAAATAGTGGTCAAATTTAATGAAAATTTAAATAAAATTTTAAAAGAAAGAGTGTAAGAAGTCAAGATCTATAAGATGAAGCTTGAATCAACTAAACAAGAGAACTTAAAAGTGAAAGAGGAGGTGTTGTGGCTAAAGAAGTAAATGAAAGGTAAGGATAATCAAGTCACATCTAATTTATTTAGTAGGTTTACTCATGGTTCAAAATAGCTCAAGAATATCATCAATAATGGATAGTCAAATGATGACAAGAGGAGGCTTGGCTATGAGCCTGAATCTTCAAAAGATCATCTTCAATAAAAGTGTCAAACCAGAAGATAGAAGTCCAAACACATCCTCCATAGTAAAAAATTGTTAGCTCAAAAATAGGTAGAGGAGTTCTTCCTACTACAAGAATTCTAATCATCAAGTATGGTCCAAGAACAACAACTAATTTCTTTCAAGCATATTTTTTAAATTGTGTAGAGATAGGGAATAAAGTAAGAGATTGTAGAACCAATAATTTTTCTTGTTATGGAACTATGCAATATTTCCATGCTACCAAGCACTTTTCAAGAAATAATAAAACAAGAAAAGAATTTTGGAGACTAATTAATAGAAGAGTTCTTCTTGTGTAATTAGCCTTGAAGAGCTCTTGTAGTCCAAAGACGTGATTTCTTGATAGTGGTTGCTCTTAGCATATGATCAATGATAGAACAAAATTTATCACACTAAAATCCTATAACAAAGGAAAAGTTAGCTTCAGTGGAAAAGGTGAAGCTATGGTAATAGGTATTGGCTTAGTTAAAATTCATGATAATTTTCCTAAAGTTTAGAATTTTTATTTTGTTGATGGTTTACATTATAACTTGTTAAGCTTAGAATAGTTTTTGAGAGAAGGTTATGATATCTATTTTACAAATGATAAATGAATATTATAGAATAAAGAAAAGGAATTTAAAGCCTATGTTACTTGAGCAGGAAATAATTTATATTCTATAAATGAGTAGCCTCAATGTCTAACACTTATTTCTAAGATAAGTAGTAGCAGGTTATGGAACAAAAGGCTAGGACACTTAAGCTTATGAAAGATAAAAGCTCTGATCAAGGTTTAAAGAATAAAAGGCATGCCTCAGGTAAGTCATCTAGAAGAGGTATGTTCTACATGTTAACATCATAAGTAGACTACAGATACCTTCAAGCTAGTGAACTTTCATTACAAAGATACACATGAATGACAACATATGCATGTTTGTGGCCCTTTCAATATAGCTAGTTTTAATTGCAGGAAATATTTCATTCTTATTATTGATTATTATATTAGGATGTCATGGATAACATGTACTCAAAAAAAATATAATGTATTTAAGTGTTTTAATGTATTTCAAAGTATGATTGAAATTGAAAAATGGCTTAAAATCAAATATATTAGGACTAATAGTAAAGGTGATTTTATCTCAAATGAATTTTATGAGCTATGCAGGGATTCACATATCAAGAGACAACTCTCATCAACTAGAAAACCTGAGAAAAAAGGTGTCATAGAACATAAAAATGGAACTATACTAGAAATGATCTAACCAATGATGAATCAAAAGGATGTACCAAATTATTTATGGAATGAGGAGACTAGAAAAACTATCTATATCATCAACAAATGTTTGGCAAGAGCTAATACTAGTAACGCTCCTTATCAAATGTGGTATGATAAACTTTCTAATGTTCAATATTTCAAAATTTTTCGTATTAAGTGTTATATTAAGAATCAAGATAAAGTCCACACGGTTAATAGCCATTGTAAAGAGGAACTATTTATTGGATATCCTAGCTACTTAAAGGCTTATCATTGCTCAAACATAAAACATTAAAGATTGTTGAAACACCTCAAGTTAATATTAATGAATTATCTAAATATGCTAATAATGTGGTTGAGGAAGTTATGAATGGAGATAAAAAAGAAAATGATGATGGCATTTTGGAATTTGAACAAGATAAAGAATTGATAAAGAATAGCCATTCTTAATGGATGAGATAGAAATAGAACAAGAGGCTACACCTGATGATGGTCTAAGAGAATGATACAGAGGTTGAGATCCATGGTAGGTATTTTTTGAACACCTCTTAGATAGAGGACAAGAAGTAATAGAGCTAAAACAATGGATCATGAATTATTAGTATGTTTTCTTAATTTCTCCATTCCTCTCACACTTAGGGAAGCTCTTGGAAGTGAGGACTAGAAGAATGTCATTAATGAAGAGATGAAGCATATTTTGAAGAACAATACTTGGGAGCTTGTCCCATGATTCAAGGGAGCTAATGTCATTAGAATGAAGTGGATCTTTAAAAACAAGTTGAATGAGCATGATGAAGTAACCCAAAATAAGCTAAGATTAGTATTAAAAGGCTTTGCATAGATAGAAGGGCTTGATTATTATGACACATTTCTAGTTGTAAGATTGGAATCAATTATAATGTTGTTAGATTTTACAGCTTATCAAGGTCTTAAGCTCTATCAAATGGATATGAAGTTAGCATTTCTAAATGAAGAAATAAAAGAGATAGTGTATATAGAACAACCAAATGGATTCATTGACCTTGAAAAGCCAAATCATGTATATTAGCTACACAAAGCTTTATATAGCTTTAAAAAATATGAGAACCAGTGGATAGAGCAAAGGGGAAAAAGATAATTAATTGTAAATGATTATACAAGATCAAATTTAATAAACTAAGAGAATTCATCAAACATAAAGTAAGAGAAGTTTCAAGGGGATTCAAACAAAAGAAGTACATATACTATGAAGATATTTTCTCTCTAATAGCAAGATTCAAAACTATCAAACTCATTCTTTCAATTGTTGCTTACAAACTCAAATTAGATTAGATGGATGTAAACTCAACTTTCCTAAATGGTAATATCAATGAAAAATGATATGTTTATTAACAAAAAACATACACCATTAAAGGTGAGGAAGAGAAAGTCTACAAATTAAACAAATCCCTCTATGGCCTAAAACAAGCTCAAAGAGCTTGGTTCTATAGAATCAATGACTATCTTCTAAAAAAGGATACTCATCTTACATGTTTAAACTAACAAAATACTATAAACATGATAACAAGGACTTCATAATAATCACTCTCTATGTAGATGATCTCATCTTCATAGCCAAAAATCATGAACTTATAGAGGACTGATGAGGGGTGAGGTACCCCTACACTCAACCATATGAATACGAGCATTTCATGCATGATCTGATCGAATTCTAAGGACTAAGTTCTTATGCACCCTTGTGGAACAAGGACAAGTTGGTTGATCATTGTCTTCCCAAGCTTACCTATATGTCACAATTGTATGATTAAGTAAGCTTGAGGCATATGATTTTTATAGCTTTTTTGTATTTATGTCCTACACTAGTAGGGAAGGAGAGAGGTAACTAAGTGACTAATTTAACTTAGCTACTCATTAACTATGTTCTAACTAATCCTAACACCAGCATCCATTCCCACTTTCCATACACATCCTAAACTAGTGCAACACTGTTGGTATTACCAAACCCTAATTGTTACTGGGTTACCAAGCATTACACACATGCTCGAAGTGTTCATGCTTGTGTAATTTAATGATTTTCTTAATTGACCAAAATGAATCGCTACACTAACAACATAAATGTAATGTGCATAAAATAAAATAAATGCATAAGAAAATAAAATAAAAGAAATGTGTAAAAAAAATCTCAAGTGCTACAAGGATGAATTAAAGAGCTCGTCTTTCTTGCCATACACAAGGTGTGCTCAAGTACACAATGCTCAAATAAAGATCTATCCACACTTAGACCTCCTGCTATGAGCACATGGAAAATACTCTAACTTTCAAACAGACAACAAGAGTTTTGCTACTTGACTGCTAAAAGACTTCCTCCCAATTGTGTGCCTGGGCACTATATTTATAGACTTGGGAGCAACTATTGTAATAATTAGAGAAATTGCTCTAATAATTAGAATAACTACTAAAGTAACTACTAGAGTAATCACTCTAATAATTAGAATAAATTGTTAGAGTAACCACTCTAATAATTAGAATAAACTGCTAGAGTAACTACTCTAGTAATTAGAATAAATTGCTAGAGTAATTGCTCTAATAATTAGAATAACTGCTAGAGTAATCATTAGAGCAACTACTCTCATCATACCCCCACCAACTGAATGAAAACTCATCCTTGAGTTCCTTACAAAATATTGGGAAGGTATGGGATTATTGACTAATTGAAAACTAATAGTGGAATGAGATGACAAACTCAACGTGCCTAGTGAACAGATCAATAAGCATATTACAACATTAGTGTTCATGACCATTATGGTGAACACTCATACATAAATGACATCCAAGCCTTTATTTGGAAAGTTGTAGAGAAAGAGAGAGAAAGAAAATGAAGTGTGTTGTCACCAATGATAAGATTGTACCTTCCATTGTTTATCCATAGCCACACCACTAGACTTGCTTCTTTCGTAAATGCTCTAGTTTTGGTCCATCCTGAGTGCTTCCTCCAAGCCCAGTCTGTTGTTTGTATGATCACCATCTACACACACAACACAATAACAAATGAGCAAGGATAGATAATCCACAATGAATTGATACCTTTCCTTGATATGAAGTGCATTGGCTAAGTTGTGGTTATGGCAGAAATTGGTTCAAAGATTTATCACTGGCAGTTAGGCAATTAGTAAAATGGAAAAAATTAAAAAATTTGTGCCAGGGCTCCCATGACTAAGAGTGAACATCCAATAGCTATAATATGGAAAAATATAAGGAACAAGAAATATGGGAAAAATAACAATGGCAACGCCAATAAAATGGATGTCATGGATGGGGATGAAACAAGAAATGATTGATTGCAGGAAATGTTTAAGGGAAAGAAGTTAAGAATTTCACCAAAAAGAAATGCCAATGGGTCCTCCCCAAAGCTGGATCATGCCCTTTATGCCCTGACAAACCCACAAACCAAAGAGTTTGTAGGCTCTAGGAATGTCATTTGGAAGCAAGAGTTAAAAACTTACCCACAAGAATTCACCAAAGAAAAATAATGCATCAACCCAGAACAGACTAATGATAAAATTAGCAATGAGGTGGAAAATAGGAAGAAATATGGAGAGGAGAGAATGGAATGGAATCCTAAGAACAAGGTTGTGTAAAGTCCCTTGTGTAATTCATGGTTAAGAAAAATGAGTAGAACTCATCCCAAATCTAGACTTAAACCAACCACATTCAATGACCTTGCATCAATACACTTGGCCAATCCATCCTCTTGAGGCAATAAGAATGCTTTCATAAAGAGTGACTACCATCCCAACTATAGTGAGATGGAGAAGCAAGAAGTGAGGAAGGGCCTTAGTTAGAGGGAATCTTCAAGCATGGGTAACATGTCTTTCTAGTGCCATAACCAACACTTATAGCCTATATTGCTTTATTATGTCTAAGGGGTGTGCTTTGAATTCTCACCTTTTTCTCTTTTTTCTCTCTCTCTCTTTTTTATGTTTATGCATGAGAACCACACCATGCAAAGACTTATTTTTATTCACTCAGCTTCTTGATATTTGAACAATGTTAGAATGGAAGAAAACCCAAGAAAAAGCATCGAAGCACCCAAGTGAATGGCTAGCACCATTGCATCAAATCCCCTTAAAGTAACACCATTTTCATCCTTTGAGTCTTTCCTTTGTTTGAAAAATACCCAGCCACCAATTCATTAACGTTTACTTAGAAAAAGAGGGATTATATAGTTCCAAGCCAAAGGAGACCATAGAGTTGTATGGATGAGTGGACAGCATGGATTCATTGCTTATTTTACCAAAAGAATCATACCTTAATATCAGCATCATAATTCAAAGGTAAAAATGAAATATTAGCAATCAATATGATATAACTCAATCCACCATCATGGGCACTTATTAGATGAAGAATAAAAGTAAATTAAGAAAACAAAGAAATAGTAAAAACATGAATGATGGTGTAAAATAAAAATAATAAAAGTTAAAAGAATGTGTAAAACACAAAATGTGTAAAACAAAAATTCAAAATAACTGAGGGCCTAGAATAGTTAGCATAGATGGCCATCTCCTCCATGACTAAGTTGGAAGGAGGAGATCTGAAATAGTGACAAGGGTTGTCCATCAAGAGAGGTAGCATGTGTATTGGCTATCCTAAGCTCCTAGAAAGGTTTGGTTTGTTGCATGTTGACTAAAATTTTCTTATCAAGGCTCTCAAGTTTGTATATTGTCATGGCCCCTGAAAGAAAAGTTGCAAATATAATATAAGGTCCTTCCCATAATGTTTGAAATTTAGTACGTTGTGGCACATGTGTGAGATTTTAGTAGAGAACCTTATCTCCTTGCTAATATTTAACTTTCCTAATTCTTAGGTTATGACGTTGTTTATTGAAGGCCTTGTGTAATTCTTTAGATGATAGGGCAAATAATTGGTTTTCATCTAGCAAGTTAAGGATTACTAACCATTGTTTCTATGCTAGATCAAGGTCAAGGTTGAGGTCACATCCCATGGATAGTGTATGAAGCTCATTTTGAATGAGAAGTGTTAGTAATTTACCATACACTAACTCATAGGGAGAGTAGCTTGTAGGGAGTTTCCATGTGGAGCAGTATGCCCAAAAAGCATCATTCAATTTAGTGCTCCAGTCTCACCTAAACTTGCAATATCATCGTAATCTCCCTATTGGTGACTTCTACTTGACTGTTCTCTTGGGGGTGGTATGGTGTAGTCAATTTATGCTCAACCCCTAAGTGTTGCATTAATTTTTGAAAAGTTGCACCTATGAAGTGTGTACCAATGTCTAAAATAAGAGCACATGGCACACCAAACCTATTTATGATTTGTTGTTGAACAAATCGTGTAGCTATGGATGATGTACAATCTTTAACAGCAACTACTTCAGCCCATTTTGTTAGGTAATTAATGGCAACAATAATATAAGCTTTTCCATTGGACATTGGTATAATCGACCCCATAAAATCAATTTCCCAAATGTCAAAGCATTCTAATGGTTGAATCCATTATTGTAGACCCTCCATTCTAGTAGTCATTCCCCCATCATGTTGACAGCACTCACAAGATTGAATGAAATGATGGACATCCTTAAATAATATAGGTCAATAATATCTTGTAGGCAGGATCTTTATGGCTGTTTGTCTCCTAGTGTAATGACCCCCACAAGAACCCTCATGAGCATTTTGAACAACTCATAGTTGATCTATATCGGGAACACACCATCAAACTAAGCCATTGGGGCACACTTTGTAAAGTTGTGCATTGATTTCCATAAAGTACTTAGCTCGGGGAAGAAACTATTGTTTCTTCTTAAAGTTTAACTCTTTTGGTATTTGTTGGATGAGGAGATAGGTAAGAATGCTACTATACCAGTTTGTCTCCATGGGTGATTGATTATTCACTACACCTTCAAAGAGGAATTCATTAGGGAAATAATCAAAAATTGGATACTCATCCTCTTTGTTATCCCATTGCAACCAAGATAAATGATCAACAACTACATTCTTAGTACCCTTGCTATCGATCATCATTAAATCAAACTGTTGTAAGATTATAAGCCATCGTATGATACTAGGGCTTACCATTGGCTTATTAATGAGGAACTAGATTGCACTATGATCTAAATGTATATATACTTTATATCCCAATACATAGTGTCTAAAATTTTCTAGTGCAAACACTACAACCATTAATTGTTTCACTGTGGTAGTGTAGTTAAGTTGTGCACCAACGATACTTCTACTTGCATAGTGGATGTAATAAGAATAATTCTAGTCATCTAACTATGTAAGTATTGCTCCTAAAGAATATTTGGACATGTCAATCATGATATGGAATGATTTGGACCAGTCAGGAGCTTGTAGAATGGGTGTTTCTACTAGATTCTATTTCAAAGTTTTGAAAGCTAATTCACATTCCCTGGTCCACTCGAATGATATGTCCTTTTTTGTTAATTCCACCAATGATTTGGCAACCTTTAAAAAGTTCTCAATAAAAATTCTATAGTAGCCAATATTTCCAAGGAATGATTGAATATATTTGATAGTTTCTAGTTGATGGGTAATCCCTTGGATAATTCTGATTTTCTTGGGGTCTACATCTATCCCTGTGTGTGAGATTTTGTACCCTAGTACTACATCTTCTTAGATAATCAAATTTTTTTATGCCAATTGAGCCTCAACTTAGTTTCTACACATCTTTTTAACACTTTCTCCAACTGGTCTAAGGCTTGATCAAAGTTTTCTCCATAAGTGGAGAAGTCATCCATAAAGACCTCCACGCCATTCCCTATCTACTATTTGAATATGCTTAGAACTAGTCATTAAAATGTTGCAGGGGCATTGCACAAGACAAATGACATTTGTTTGTATGCAAACATTCCCCAAGGACTAGTGAACATAGTCTTGGCTTGGTTTTCTGAGGCTATTTGTATTTGGTTATATATGCTATATCCATCTGGAAAATTGTAATAGTGATGCCCTGCGATGGTGTCTAAGACTTGGTTAAAAAATGGTAGTGGAAAGTGATCTTTGACTGTTGCCATATTTAGTAACCTAAAATCTATGCACACCCTCCATTTTCCTTCCTTTTTAACCACAATAATTACAGGGCTAACCCATTTGCTATCAGTAATGGGGTATATGAACCTAGCCTTGAGAAGCTATTCGATTTCTTCCTTAACTACATGCTTCAACTTAGGGTTCAATCGCCTCTATGGTTGTCTTCAAGGCTTCATGGAGGGGTTAGTGTAAATTCTATGTTGACATATCATAGGATCTATTCCAATTAATTTGGGATATGACCAAGCAAAGGCTTTCGACCATTTATTTATTACCTTTAGTAGTTCTTATTTCTATTGAGGAGGAAGCTTAGCATTGATAATTACTGATTTTTAGTTTCTAAGGAACGTGGATTCCATACCACTGGACAATGGTTTTAGCTCTAGGGGCTCCTACTTAAATTTCTTAAGGATTTCCAACTTCTCCCAATTTTTTTTCAAGGTTAAGACTTGGAAGTTGGTAGTGGACTTGCTCTAATGCATCCTTGCTATTGATGTAAGCACAAGTCAAACCCTTAGTTGGTTCTATGCATATGATTGAACTTTTTTCTTGATCAACTATTAGCCATTAGGTGCCTTCTTGTCATGTGGCTATTACATATAGGCATCTTTGTATGTTGATCACTTGTGCACACTAATTGCATGTAGGAACTGCTAAACTTTGCACAAACCATGACCTCTGCATGCAATTACACCTTATGTTGCTATATGTGATGCACAAAAATTTCTTCTTCTCAATATTTTTGAATGTATTTTCTCTTGATATTTGTAGAGAAATATCATGGATTCCTAGGCATATGTCAATGGTGCTTAGCCATGCTCTTCCCATTATGATTAGGAAGTCCGCCTTACCATTGTTCACCTGAATCACTAGGAAATCAACTAGGTACAACCACCCATGAATACTAGTAACAATTTCTTCCACCAGTCCTAATGGGATAGTGATGAACTAGTCAACCAACTCTAAATAAATGTTGCTCTTTTTCAATAGAGGCAGGTTTCAGGCCTTGTACATTTCTTGAGAAATCAAGTTGACACTAGAACTTGAATCCAAAAGAGCCTTGCACAATTCATTTTCAGTGATTTGTAAGTATATCAGAGGACTCCTAAGATTAGATAATTTTCTATGAAGATGGCCAACTTTGATCTAATTGGTGATGGCATGTGTTAACATGACTGTATGTGTTAAGTGTGGTGGTTGGGCTATAGGGGGCTCCAAAGTTTTGATTGATATTGAGGCATCTAAGGAATCAGCCGCTTGTGATTACAAGGGCTTGGTTGGATTGTTGGTTCTAAAGAGAGGTATTTTCTTTAAGTGGTTGTTGGAACCAAGAGTAGGTTGAAAGTTAACAGCCCTTGTGGCATTATGTTGTTGTGGCTGGGTAGGGATTTCATCCTACATAGCTGGAGCAGGCGGTAGTGGAGCTATTGGTGTAAGAGATGCATCTAGATGAGAAGGATGTTATTCTTGCAAAATATTGCCTCTAGAAGAGGGAGTCCCATAATACTTGCGAGCTTGGTAGTGAGGTTGAGGACTGATGTGACCAGTAGAAACACATGGGGAGATTGGTTGTTGCACGTAATATCCATATGGGTCAGGTTATCACTAAAGATACTATTTCCTTGGTGGTGACATTCCCCATGATTGTGGGTGTTGCCACTATTGATATTGCTCAATTGGTTGTGCTGGAGTTCCACTGGGATAATATGTTAAGGGTTGGTGGAATTTCCTTGGGTTATCTTGAGGGTAAGGTAACCTTCAGGGTATTTTCCTTTTGTTTAATCATGGATTGAGTGCATACACCATAGACTCCTGTAGATGTGAAATTACAAGGCAACATCCCTTAGGATGGTCATATTGACATATCTCACATCCACTATCATTGTCTGTTTCTGAATCCACAACCTCTTCAATGCTAGAAACTATTCCCTTATCCTTGCTATGTGTATGTTTAGCCTCTTTCTTTTTTCTTTTCTCACTACCTTGCTCTCTAGACTCCTCTACTATTTTAAGAATAGTTTGAAATCTATTGTCTAAGGAATCCCAGATTTGGTCTACCTTTTTTGAAACTTCTGATGTTATCTTTTGGATAGGAAAATTTTTCTATTTACCATGTCTTCAAGTGGTAACTCTTCTTCATCCTCACAAAATATTACTCCCCTTTTCTGAAGGGAAGGATCTTGATTATAATTTTTCACACTTTCTCTCTTTCATAGGTCACCTTCTTCCTTAGTTACTTGCTCCAATAGTTTTTGAATTTGATGGGACCTAAGCTCAAATAGTCTTCCTTGGGCATAAGTCCTAAGGGTTCTTCTTGTTTCATGCCTAAGCCCATCCACGAGATGGTGTAGTTGATCACTTTGTGAATAACCATGGCTAGGAGAACGATGTAACAGTGCATAATATCAGCCCATCCCAACATTCAAGGGCTCATGTCCTCCTTGTTTCCAGCCTTGGATTTCCTTTCGCAAGTTAGACACTTGAGATTATGTTTAGTACTTGTCATTAAATAGTTCTAACATAATACTCCACCTACAAATGGATTCTGGTTCTAAAGACCAGTACTAGCTCTCTACTTTTTTAACTAATGTCCATGGGAACAACTTAAGTTTTTGCCATTCATTCTCTATGTTTTATAAGGCACACAGATCATGGAATTCTTGTAAATGATTCTGATGATCAGCATTGTATTCCCCTTCAAATCATGGGATGTTGTTCATATCTAATCTCTTGATCCTACTATCTTTTTGATGCCTTGTTGGAATTCTAATAGCCTTAGTTATGTCCAACATACTTCGTGTAGCGAGGAGGGGTTCATCGTGATCATCTCATCCATGGAATCTATGATGCCTACGTTGTTCCCTACTCTCCCTTCTTCTCTGTCATGACTCTCTAGAGTGCCCTTGTCCCCTTTCCTAGCTATTTTGTCTATGACTTCCACTTTGCCTACCTTTATCCCCATGGTGTTTTTCCTTATGACTATGTCCAAATATTGAAGGATAGGGTGAAGGAGATGATGAAGGTAAAGAAGAAGAAGAACTATCATCATGACCGTGTCTACTACCTTCTCTTCTGTGATATCAACCCCAATCATGATTATGATCAGAATGTGCACCTTTATCATAAGTTCATTTCCCTTTTTCAAATCCTTTGTGCTTGTGGGTATTAGAACCTAGGTTATGAATAGTGGAATTAAGGTTCTAATACAAAACCCCTAGGCCAAAGTCAAGGGGAGGAATGTCATTGTGTGGATGATTGCCTAAGGCAAGTTCACCACCCTCATTTTTGCTTAAGACATGTGGGGCACCTTGGGACCACTTACCCTTCAAAGACTTATGATTTCTATCATATTGCAAGTTCCTTTGACATTATGCCTCTATGGGATGGTATTCTCTCGAGTCATGATCTTGCATAACGTATTCTGCATGTAAGTGTGGCATGCCAATTCATGTGAGAACATGAAGAAGCATGCTTAGGACTAAATGATTAAGAGGTAACACTATGTTACTTTCTAAGTCTCACCAATGAAATTGTTCTTCTTCATGGAGGATAAAGGTGAATTCTATTATATACTCATCGGGATGAATATATACCACTCGAACTTGTTGAGGAACTAGCAGATCAATGTCATGTGTATTACATCACTGACTATTTCCTATTTCAGACCTAGGAAGTGAGGCACTTTCATATGAAGAAGGAGACATACTTTCCTATTTAGTGTGCAATGTATTCTTCTTTATTATTTTCTCAACCAACCCTAAGGGTTCATTCCAATGATGCGAATGATTTCCTATGTTCTAGTTAGCACAAAAACAACTAAGTCCTTGACAATGGCACCAATGATGAACGGCAAGGTATCCCTACGCTCAACCATACGAATACGAGCATTTCACGCATGATCTAGTTGAATTCCAAGGACTAAGTGCTTATGCATCCTTTTGGAACAAGGATGGGTTGGTTGATTGTTTTCTTCCCAAGCTTACTTGTATATCATAATTGTATCGTTAAGTAAGCTTGAGGCATATGATTTTTATAGATTTTATATTTTTATGTCCTATGCTAGTAGGGAAGGAGAGAGGTAACTAAGTAACTAATTTAACTTAACTACTTATTAACTAAGTTCTAACTAATCCTAACACCAGCATTCGTTCCCACTTATCGTACACATATTGAACTAGTGCAACACTGCTAAGATTACCAAATGCTAATTATTACTAGGTTACCTGTAGTGACCAAAAATATCGGTGGCTGGAAAACATCAAGAGGTTGTTGGTCAAACAATCTTAACCCTAGATCCATGTAAGAGCCATGCTAGATAAAATGAAAACAAGGTGCCCTGAATGGTGTAGTCAATCAGATAGGGACTTATTCAGTGTCACTAAACCTTTTGCAAATGTTTGATTTTGAAAACAATGCTTATAGCATAAAATAATAATTATTAAATGCGAGGAAGTGAAAATGATGTAAAATGCAATGATAAGCAGGAGGATAAAGTAAACTAGAGTTAAGAAATGCACTACTTAAAGATTATGGCTTTACTTTGTCAAGGTGGATACAATTGGTTGAACGACACTAGGAAGCACAGAGATCCCAAAAGTAACCAGGACATTCAAAGCTAGCCAACAATGCGCTTGAACGCGGACTTAAGAGCCAACAATGCAAAAATGCTACAAGGCCAACTATGTTAGCTAAAATAGAGGGGGTTTGTTTTGCCAACCACTAACAGAATTTTCCAACTACTTAAGTTTGCCAATCTTGCCAACCAACACAAACTTTGCTAATAAGCCAAACTTTTGCCAACTGCTTAATTTTGCCAAACTCTTTGATTTTTTGACTTGCCAACTGTTTGAGCGTTGCTTGTCAGGGTATTTATAAGGCTAGGAGGATGCGAGAAATGAGGACTGGATGATACATTTCCTGCACCCACAAGATGTTGATGTGTCCATGCTGCATGAACATGGAAAGCTGGTCATGAACTTGTCACGTTGCAATTACGCTGTCAGAACTAGAGATGTGTGCCAATGATGTAGATAAGGAGTGAAGCACATTGATGTAACATAGCTTCCTGCTACACTATGCTACACCATCAAGCATAGCATGTTAGCGTAGAATAGCTTCTTGCTATGCTAGTTAGCATAGCATAGCATAGCCACCAATTCGAAGAACAAGTTTGCGTTGGAGTTAACTACATGTGCTGGAAGTCTTTGAAGTACTTTGGCTGGTTCTACATGTTTGCTACACTATGCTATGCTACGTAGCATAGCATAGTGTAGCAGCTGGCCTTATCTACGATTTGAGTTAAAGTTGCAAACGTTTGCTTGAAATCTGAAATTGCTGGCAACTGCATATTCTACCCTCTATGATGGAAAAGCTTTGGACTTGCTGAACTTGTAATTAAGACACATTTTTTCATTCTTGCATCATTGCGCCATTGTGCTATGCTATGCAACATAGCACAGTGTAGTAGCCAACATAGCCTACTTTTTGCTTAATCTGCTACTTTTCTAGTAAGAGGAACTTTGCTGAAGGACTTGGAGTCGAGCGAGGAAATTGGTTTTAAAGGCCAGAGTGCTTGTCGAGTGTAATTGGAATCACTGGGTAAGCTGGGCCTTTTTGTCTTGCCTTTGCTACGTTGCGTAGCATAGCACTTTGTCCTACAACAGTTCATAGTTGATTGTCTAAACAACTATCCTCCGAGGCCTACTATGCTACATAGTGTAGCATAGCATAGCAAAATTATTGACTAGAAAACTTGCCAAATTGTTTCACACATCCTGAGCACCGCTGACAACTCCATGTGGTTTTTGAGTAAACTATCAACCAAATGAATTGTCCAGGTGGGCAGGCTGGAGAGTCCATTGAACCTATCAACACTGGGTGTAGAAAACTTGCCAAAGTAGATAGTCTAAACTCAAAGCATCCATTTCCTGCCAAATTATCATGAGGCTACACTTGTTAAAATTTTTTCCTCAATCCAAAGACCCTGGTGAAACAAAAATACCTTGAGAATTTAGGGTGTTTCATTACCAAGCATTACATGCATGCTTGAAGTGATTGTGCTTGTGTAATTTAACAATTTGCTTAATTGACCAAAATGAATTACTATGCTAAGAACATAAATGCAAAGTGCATAAAATAACATAAAATAAAATAAATGCATAAGAAAATAAAATAAAATAAATGCGTAAGAAAACAAATCTCAAGTGCTACAAAGATGAATCAAAGAGCTTTTCTTTATTACTGTACACAAGGTATGCTTAGGTACATAATGCTTGAATAAAGATCCATCCATACTTAGACCTCTTGATGTGGGCATTTGGAAAATAATCTAACTTTCAAACAAACTACAAGAGTTTCACTACTTAATTGCTGAAAGACTTCCTCCAAATTATGCGCCTGGGCACCATATTTATAGACTTGGGAGCAACTACTCTAATAATTAAAGAAACTACTCTAATAGTTAGAATAACTACTAAAGTAACTGCTAGAGTAACCACTCTAATAATTAGAATAAACCACTAGATTAACCACTCTAATAATTAGAATAAACCACTAGAGTAATTGCTCTAATAATTAGAATAAACAACTAGAGTAACTGCTCTAATAATTACAATAACTACTAGAGTAACTGCTAGAGTAACCACTCTCATTAAGGACATTAAGACAAACATAAAGAATGAACTTAAAATGAAAGACTTAGGGAAGCTAAATTATTTTCTTGAAATATAAGTTGACTAAGACAAGGAGGAAATAAAAATTCATCAAAAAAAATATGCAACAATCATTTTAAATAGTGCAAAATCAACAAAGAATAAAGCACCAATACTCCTTTTCCTCACAACATAAATGTAAAGAACAAACACAACACAATAATAGTTGATGCCACTTTGTACATCATGTAGATTTCTTTATAACATTGGACTAGACTTGGAATTTTCTACCTATATTCTATTAAGATTCATGCAAGGACCTAGACAATCTTATCTCAATGTTCTCATCCATATACTCAGATATGTAAAATGCATAGCNACTAAACAAACTCATGAATCATCTTGGTTTTCACATACAACTTCCCATCAACTTCTATTATGACAACACTTTAGCCATACAACTCTCTGATGAACATGTTGTTCACAAAAAATCAAAGCACATTGAAATAAAATATTGCTTTATCATCAAGAAGTAAAGGAGGAAAAAATCAAACCATTACAAGTGAATACTAATGAACAATTGGTAGACTTACTCACCAAGCCTCTTCATTATAGGCATGAGCACCTTTGCAACAATATAGGCATCAAGACAACAACAAGCAAGGAAGACAAAGAAAACAATGCATTCTAAGGGATGAATTGTTAACAATTAGTGTTTAGTGCTCAACCCACATGAAGATAAATGTAGACAAAGTTAAAGCATTTTTAATTACTTTTCAATTGATGGGTGAGCATAAATTATTTTCACCATAACTCACCTTTATTTTACATTAATTTTTTTATTTTCACTATAGAAAATGACTTCTCAACTTTCCTAGGTATGGCTCTAATCATTTCCTATAAATTGTAAGGCCATACATGAATGAAATAACATGTATTAAAGGCAATAAATTTGATATTCAATTTTCTTTATAATTTCATGATTTTTCATATTTCTTTCTTCTTTCATCTATACATATATTAGTAATATTAGCTTCTATTCTCAGTCATTAATTTATTATCATCAATCATCAATGTAAGCAAGTTATCAAGCAACCATTACATTAAATACATTATTGAGATTTTAATAATTCATTTTCTCATACTCCAAAATTTTAGACATTTCACAATTATCATATCTAGAAAAATAAGTCAAAACTACGTAAGTAAAAACTCTAAGAAGAATTTTTTAATAGATTTTAAGCTTAAAATACAATAAATAATCAAATAAATTGTGCAAGAAAAAATCATTAATAGGCAATCCTTTAAGTACTACAATGGATTCCTAAAGCCCCTAGACAAGTATCATGATACCCAATCTTTATTAACATGTACACATGACTTCGTATAAGCATGATATCATAAATTCATGGCATACTAATCAAAATCAATATCCAAAACATCCAATCATCTATAAGTCCTATACTTCCATGCATATGAGCTCACACATACAAATCTTAAAATAAGAAATAGGGTAAAATTAAAGGAAATCCACTAATCATAAATAAAGTCCCATAGAAGTCTAGAAAGCCACAAAAAAATCATAACATGTAGAGAATTCCATGATAACACAAGTATGAAAAACGATAACAAGGTGAGATCTAACTCTCAATTTATCTTGAACAAGCTAGTGAACTCCTATAACATAAACAAAGTAACAACTATGGTAGTTTCACTTTTAAGTTTGCTTTAGTACTAGAATCGAATGAATAAAAAAGTTACATATGTCAAATTTTTTAACACATAACTTGAAATTATACATTACTAATATGACATCCCATTCTCGAATGTCATGGAAAATGTCAAATATATGACATTTGGTGTAAGAGCATAACATAGAAAATGTCAAATATAGGTAACATTCAATAACAAGCATAAAGAAAATAACAAGGAAAATGTAGAAGGAAAAAGAGAAAAATGCTTAATTGATGTGGAATAGTGTATCTGGATCATGCTCTAAGAGTAGTCTTTAGTATTTTCTTCCTTCAGCATCTATCCCTTAGAGGCAATCTAGCACTGCCACCATGGTTAGGCCTACAACTAGTGAGAAGGAATGGCCAGTCCTCTTCCTATTCCACTTCACCCAGTTCCCATTACTTGCGTTTACCAACTCCACAACTCCATGCTAATACAACCTCTAATGCCCAAATATGAATACCTTATGTCAAATCCCCAAAGGCCACCTCAAGAGACATGTCCATTATTATAACATGTCCTTTTGATTCTCAATTACAACTTTGCCTTTAGGTCTTGTTACAATAATGATAACACTTTTTATGAAGAGGCACAATCTTTGTTATGAAGTAGCAACATTTAGAAATAAGGACATTACAATGAAAGAGCCCTATGAAGAGGTGTGAGACTTTTAAATATCTTATTGTTAGAAAAAAAGGTTCATATAAGAAAATTTTTAGTTACACTGTAGATTTCTATAAGGCCTATGATTTGGTCATTCAAAGTAAGCTCTAGAGGAACTTAAAATTTTAGAAGTTCCTAGGATACTATTATATGCCATTTAAAAAATTTACAAATATGTATGCATTTAGTTTACAAATGTACAAGAAATAATTTTATTTAATAGTTTTGTTGGTGTTAGAAAATAATGACCTCATTGTCTTACTTTATTTGGGATTTTTATTGATGAATTTGAAAATTGGATGCATAAAATACCAATTCGGTTTGCAATTACAATTAGACGTAGTTCCATCAAACTTTTACTTTATGTTGATGATATTGTCTTAATTTCAAATTGGATGCAAGGATTACAATAAATGCTCCATCTTTTTTATGAATTTCTTAGCAGTTAGGAATAAAAAT
The DNA here is from genome assembly GCA_015680685.1 of Gnetum montanum. Taxonomy (NCBI): domain Eukaryota; kingdom Viridiplantae; phylum Streptophyta; class Gnetopsida; order Gnetales; family Gnetaceae; genus Gnetum; species Gnetum montanum. Next base: position 42,218 of record MNCI01025195.1, on the reverse strand, counting down.
TAATGTTCAAAAAAATAAAATCATAATTTGTATCATATATAATAAGATGTACAATTTTACTATAGGAAATAAACATGTAGACATAACTTTCCCTTACAAATATCTTAGCTTATAATGCTCTCCTAATTACAAATGAGATTAATGCAATACTTAATGGGTTGGAAGTAATATCAAAGCTTGATGAATTGCAAAGTTGGGCTACATCGACGGGCATGCGTTGATGCATTATCATCAACACATGAGTTGATGCATCAATGCATATACATTGACGTATTGTCTATATTTGCCTATATAAATGCATGTACCCACCACATTTATGACATCATAGAGTTAATAGTGTAGATAAACTCTTGTAATTTTTTTTCACAAGAGTTAGAATATTTTCTAAGTGCCCACATTAGGACTTCAAGGATTGTACAAATCCTTATTCAAACATCAATGTACTTGAATGCCTTGATCTGCTATCAATAAAGATGAGATTCTTGGAACTCTTTATAGCACTCAGAATAGATTAAAATTTACATTTCCATGCATGTTAATCAATCGACAAAATGAGCATGACCAATTTCAATCATAAACATGTGTTCAATTGGTAATCCTAGTAGCGTTATTGCTTGGTTCACTTAATATCATAATGCTTGTAATCCTAGCAGTGGATACATGAGTTTAGGATGTGTATGACAAGCTAGGAATAGACACTCATCATCCTCATGCTAGTTTAGAATTTATTTTCTTGTAATTAATTAGATTAGATAATTAACTTCTATAATATTGTTAAGATTNTTATTAATTAGATTAGATAATTAACTTCTATAATATTGTTAAGATTAGTTTAAGGCCACAACAACATCTACAATCATATACCTCACTTTGGACCAAACCATACGTCATAAAGCTAACATTAGTCTAAGTGAGAAGATAGCAACCTATAGTCAATGTTTAATGATCTAGATACCATGCTAGTTTCATTCAAGGAATTTAATTGGATTACATGTGAAAATTTGTGATTTTTATGGTTAGGCATAGGGGGTACCTGCTATTCATCAAAGTTGTATTTGATTTAAAAAAAATGGAAGAAGAAATCTATTTTGGCTTGAAATATCTAAAAATAACTTTATCGTGCAATTATTCAATAAACTATTCTTTATGGGTGGATCTTACTCTATAAAATAAAAATTAAAAATAGATAGAAAAATTTTAAATGCTTTTCATGATTGATGAATTAAAGTGAAGAGATAAACACTATATGACATTATACTTCTTAAAGTAGAGATGATGTCACTATAAGTTGAAGCTATTTATTAGTCTATAGCCTACACTCATGATCTTTATAGATCATCAAGGCTAAATACTCTCAAAAAGAAAATGATGAAAACTCATGATAAAAAAGGGCTTCATAAGAAATTTTTATAGTTTAATAAATGGAATATTCAAGAATACATTCTTTATTTTAATTCAAAGTAAGTTTAAATTTTGGTAAAGCAAGCAGTATTTCAAAAACTTTGAAAAAATGAAGAAGTAAAACAAACATCCCTATTTGAATAGTATCATAAAGGCGTTAATTTGTCATGCTGCTATTCCTTATCATTTTCTATGCACAATTAGCAAGCATGAATGGGATCTTATTAGTTGAAATGTTTACATAACTCAAATTTTCTTATTATTTAAGAGTTAAATTTTGTCATGAAGAATAAATATTGAAGAAGAATACCACATTTAAGAACATTAAATATAATCAAGATATTATAATCAAGAAAGAAAGCTAGTTGAAAGAAGAAAATGCATAGGTGGATTTCTTTCTACAACAATCAAACTAACATTAACCTATAAAATTAAAACAAAATCTACAATGTCTAGATCTAGCTCTGAAACAAGTTAATCAATATTAATTTTAAGAATTAAGAAATAATTTTAAAAAGAAACAACCATAGTAAAAATCTATGAAAGATTCATCAAATTAAAAAAATCAGACTTTTTTTATTTAACCTAAAAAGAAATATCTAATCAAGATCATTTACACATTTGTAAACCAAAGAAATGATCACAAAGCAGATAAATTAAAAATCTTAGATTTGTCCAATTACATAATAATATTTTATAATTTGTAGCAACACACAAAACAAGATCATCTGAATTTAACTCTTTTAACCATTTTACCATTAATCACTTAATCAAGAAATTTATATGTTCAATAGCAGAGAATGGATAGATCACAATCATAAATTAACATCCTAGGTTTTCCCCCACTTCTTCAACTTATAGAAAGATATCAACATAAGACTTGAGAAGGTATAGGAAGAGTATAATTCAAGATTTAGATCCAATATTTATGCATTCAAAAGGGGAGGGTTCATTAAAACATTCAAAATTATCAATGGGCCCAAGGATACTCTCACTTTCTATTGGAAATACCAATTATCATATTAGGGATCCTTGGCCACTATTGGTAATATTTTTCTAAAAATGCCCCAAATTGTTATGGGTGTTTTTGAATCATTATAGAAACAACTCTCATCTAAGTCATTTATGTGTGAGAGTGCAGAGGATGGGTGGAGAGATCCAAAAAAGGTAATAAACATTTCCAAAATATAAGCTTACAATAACAATCTTGATAATTTCACACAAGCATTGTGTAGGTGGTTAGGCAAGCAAGAAGAGAGAAGTTTAAGAAAATCAGCCCTTACTGACCATTATCAAACATAACAGAGATGGATCATTTTACCTCCTTTCTTATATATGTTTCTTACTAGGACAAATTATCAAAATATTGGATTGTTATGAAGCACTTATTTTCTTTCACCTTGATATCTCCTATAGTAACCACAATCTTCTCTCCCTTCCCAACCACACTCCCTACTTTTGAATCCTCCTTTTTTTTTTATCCTACTGAGCTTGTTTTTCCTTGTGTATTTTTTCTCCTCTCCTCCTCTCCCTATTTGTAGGTGGAATAATTCATAATGGATGGTTTCTTGTAACTAACTCCTTTTTTTAACTATTTATTTTCTTTTCTTTCTTTTTAAAGTTTTGTATTTTTTTTCTCAGCAATGAGTCATGAGTTCAATTCTCTTCATGATCACAATTAATAAAATATGTATATTCATAGGTTGTAGGTTCAATTTCTAAATCAATAAGTTTTTGATATTTTAAAATTTAGATTTTGCTAGATCTTAGGTTCAATTCCTCTTGATAATTACAAAACACTTCAACATAATATCTATCTTTTTATCATTCAAAATTTTCATAAGATGCAAGGAAAGAGTTTTCAAAATAGATTCATGATAAAGGCAGTTTAGGATACGTAATCAAATAAGGCACCTTCCTTTTTAGGTCATCAACGATGTGAATTTTCCCATTGTCTTACAAGCCTTGATAGGTCATCACATGACCTTTCCATAGCCATGGAGAGGGTACTTATACTCTATTTTAAACTAAAAAGAACCATGCATCACATTTAGATAAAATATAAAGCTATGGTATTTGCACATAATATCCCTGATTCATGGGTGAGGTTCCTCCAACTTGATCCATAGGTCAAGTTCCTTAATAATGAACATTCTTTTGCATTCCTTTTCTATATCATTTACCTCTCAACATACCTATTTTAGCTCTTGAGACACACCTTAGAGTAGTGTCCATTTTTCTTTTGTTTCTCAGCATCTCTTTTCAAATAGAATAGAAAATATTTGTTTCAATATATTTATTATTATTATTATTTTAAAACATTCATAGCATATATTTTAAACCATATTTCTTATGCATAAAGTATTTAAACATTTAATCATAATACATATAAAAATATGGTCAACAAATTTATTACTATTCTACTTAACCATTTCCACTATAGTCCAAACAAAGCACACACACAACTTATCAACAAAACATGCACACAAATCTGCATAAAGACTATTACAATCATTAATGCAAAACCTCAATGAGAAGTGGTTCATTACATCCTTCTCCCCTTAAGACATTTCCTCCAAAAAATATTTAAATAGGTGGGCATAGTTCTCTCTAATCACATCCTCCATTTTCCAAGAGGTTTCAAATCCATCCTCATTCCAATCAAGCTAAACTTGGCGTAGTGTATGGTGCCTAAGATTGATCATCCTTTGGTCTAAAATTTGGATTGGTTGAACTTGGATAGTACAATTTGGGCTGACTTGAAGGTTTTCCCATCACAAACAATGCTTAGAATCATAAACATACCTCCTTAACATAAAAACATGAAAAACATTATGTAAAGATGGTAAACTAGGAGGTAAAGCTATTCTATAAGCAATAGGGCCAATAAATCTAGGTTTAAGTTTATTCCTTTTAACACCTCTAATGACATTTTTAAAGGGTTGGACTTTTAGAAATACTTTTATCTCTAACAAAAGATTCTAGGTCCCTCCTATTATCTATGTAACTCTTTTTTCTATCTTGTGATTGCTTTAGTCTCTTTTTAATTTAATTCACCTTTAGCTACAAATCCAAAATCATCTCAAGCCCAAAAATTAATTTTTCCTCAAGCTGATCCCAAGAGCTAGGAACTCTACATTTTCTACCACACAAGGCTTCATAAGGTGCCATTTCAATGCTACTTTGGTAGTTGTTATTGTAGGAAAATTCTACCAAAGGAAATACCTTATTCCAAGTTTTATGATAATCCAATACATTAGTTCTTAAAATATCTTCTACCACCTAATTTGTTCTTTTAACTTGACCATCAATTTGTCGATGATAGGCTATGCTAAAATTTTGTTTTGTTATAAGAGCTTATTGGATAGCTTGCCAAAAATGAGATGTAAACTTTGGATCCTTGCCTAAAATGATTTTCTTAGGTTTGCCATGCAATCTAACTATTTCTTGAATATAAATTTTCATAATCTTTCTAGCATCATAATTTGATTTCACTTTGATGAGACTTTGGCAACCTATCAACTACCACCATTATGGAATCATATCCTCCAAGAACTACGTGGTTGTAAAAGACCTACTAGTACTTGATGTTTAGCCTTAACTTGCTAACATGTTAAACACCTTTCCATAAACTCAACAACATCCTTTTTCATTCTAGGCCATCAAAATTATTCTTTGATTCCATGTAGCATTTTTGTTGTCCTTGGATGACTTGTATAAACTATTTTATGGTGTTCTTGCATTACCAAATTTCTAAGTTCTACATTGGTTGGAACATATAAATGATCTTAGAAGAGTAGCAAACCATCAACAGTAATTTTAAATCCATTTTCCAGTTGACCTAGGTTCCTCTTTTCAAATTTCTTAGCAAAAATACTTATCATTTTCTAGTTCCTTTCTAATCAAATCAACAATTGTACTTTAAATTAAAAATGTTCTCTTAACATACCTCCTTTGGCTAAGAGCATATACCACCTTATTTCCTCTACCCTCATGATAAAGGAGCTCAAAATCATAATCACACAGGAATTCTAACAAACATCTTTGCCTCATTGGAACTAATTCTAACCATTGGAACTAATTATTCTTCTTTAGCAATGATGTCAAAGGGGTTGAAATTTTTGAAAAATCTTTTAAAACCTACAATAGTAACCTACTAACCCTAAGAAATTTCTTACCTCTATAACATTCTTAGGCTAAGGCTAACTAATTATTACATCAATTTTATCTAGATCAATGGGTAACCCTTTTTCTGATAAGACATGACTAAGAAACCTTATTTCATATTGTCAAAATGCACACTTGCTCTTACTTGCATATAACTTATGTATCCTAAGGGTTTGTAGGATTGTCCTTAGGTGCTGCTCATGTTCCTCAACTGTCTTAGAATATATCAAAATATCATCTATAAACACTAATACAAACTAGTCCAAAAATGACTAAAAAATATGATTCATCATGCTCATAAAGGCAACTGGAGCATTAGTTAGATCAAAAGGCATAATAGTAAGTTCATAATGTTCATACCTTATTCAAAAGGCTATTTTTGAAATGTCTTCTTCTTTGACTCTTAGTTGGTAATATCCTAACTTTAAATTAATTTTTGAAAATACCTTTGCCTATTTTAGCTAATCAAAAGGGTCATTAATTCCTAGAAGAGAACATTTATTCTCAATGGTTACCTTGTTTAGTTGTCAATAATCAATGCATAGTCATAAGATTTGATCTTTCTTCTTTAATAGGTAACACACTAGGTCTAATGAATTCCTTCTTCAATAGGTCTTCAAGTTGGGTTTTTCACTCATGCATCTTAGCTAGTGACATTCTATATGGTTCCTTTGAAGCTGGAGCACTCCCTAGAAGAATTTCAATACCAAACTCTACCTTTCTTTTTGATGGCATACCTGGTAACTCATTAATAAACACATCTTTGAATTCATCTACAACTAGATAGTCCAACGGTGTTTTCTCCTATTGGCAATTATTATCATTGTTAGTTGCATACAATTGAATCAAATTTTTTTGCTTTTGCTGTTTGCATTTATTACACCATTTTTTTTGTAGATATAATGTTTCTTGAGCAATCCTAAGGTTGACAGAAAATTTTTTGATTTATTTCTCCATTGTTAATTTCTATGCAATTCTATCCATAATCAATTTTTGCCTTATTTTTCACCAATCAATCCATATCCAAAACCACATTGTATGATCCCAAATTCATAACAAGAAAGTCCATAACATAAGGCTAATTCATGATTTTTATCTCACAACTAGGCACAAAATATTTTAAGGCTTTATGGTCACCTAAAGTTGATTCCACTTTTTCCATATATGGTAAGAGATGAATTTTACTCCCTAGTCTTTAACCAAAGAATCTGATATAAATGAATTTGTTGATCCACTATCAAAAAGGATGGGAACAAATTGAGAATGAATTATGCCTATTATTTCTTGGATTAATGCTTGATATTGCACACTTGTTGGAACATTTGTAATAGCATATAATTGGTGAGAAGTTTGCTAGCTAGTGGTTGGAGATGTCTATCCTTTTCCTTCAAGAGCCTTTGTTTGTGGGAATTGAGCCTAAAAATGGGCTCCTCCACATGTCAAAAAACACTCCATTGGCCCTATAAGAGTTGATCCTTCACTTTGCATCATTCCCATTTGATTTCTTTCATTAAATTTTTTTCCATCTAATCCTTGACTTCTTGGTGCTTTAAATTGTTGCCTAGATTTTTGAGATATAGTGATGGATTTATCAAAATTTTTGCTATTAAATTTGTCCTTAATTTGTGATTTTCCCATGGCATCAATTCCTTTCTAGTTTGTTAATAGTAATTTACTCTTCTTAATGAATTCAGCTTCCACAAGTTTAGCTTTATCAATAACTGTTGATAAGTTATCCAACTTGAACAAATTAAATTTTTCTTGGGCTGAATGATGCAAGCCATTGATAACATTTCTAATTCTCATGTATTCTAGAATCTCTTGTGTATACATCATCAAATTAACACACTCATGTTCATATTCAACCACATTCTTGGACCCTTGTTATAGGTGCAAGTATTCGCATCTTTTTTGTTCCACATGTTCTTTTGAAATATATATTGTTCTAAACAATTGTACAAATTCATTTCATTCAACACCTTCATTATGAATTTTTACCTTTTAGTTCTCCACCAATTGGCAGCATCACCTATCAAAACATGAGTTGCAAAAAGAATTCTTTCTCTAGCATTTGTATGTAACAATTTAAACTAATCATTCATCCTAAATAGCCAAGATTTAGCTTGCTCTCTACTTGAAACTCCATCAAATGATGGTTTCTTGCACTTCAAAAATTCTTGTAACTTGACAACCCCATTATTCACTTCATTTTGATACTATCCTAGCTCATTTTCCTCATGATTCTATATTATTGGCTATATATTTTGTTGTATAGTTTTAGTAAGCAAAGTGACAGAATGGGAAAGTGCTACAAAGGCCTCTTGCCAATGTTGAGGATGCTTATTCTCTTGGTTGTTAGAACTGGCATCATGCTTATTCCTCATGTAAGTCTTCATTGTACTTACTATTCAAAGGCTTGTACACACTTTGAAAGTTATGCTTTAGTTGCCATGATAAAGTATTCCAAATCAACACTGAAGTAATTTCTTCTCAATTTAGGGATATGGAAGATAGACCAACATCACATCAAACAATGCACAAATTTATATTTCATAAGAGGTTTGAAGGAAAGTAAAAGAAAGCCAAACCTAGCTCTCTAATACCAAATTGTAATACCCATTCATAGGGAGCAAAAGCTAACACTTGAAGCCCTCCAAAAAGAAAGCTAGTTGAAAGAAGAAAATGTCCAAGTAGCTTTTTTTCTACATCAATTAAACTAACATTAACCTATAAATTAAAACAAAATCAACGATGCCTAGATTTAGCTCTGAAATAGGTCAATCAATATTAAATTTAAAAATTTAGAGATAATTTCAAAATGAAATAGCCATAGTAAAATATCTATGCAAGATTCATTAGATTATAAAAAATCAAAATTTTTTTCATTTAACGTAAGAAGAAATATCTAATCATGATCATTGACACATTTGTAAACCAAAGAAATGACCATAAAGGAAGATAAATTAATAATTTTAGATTTTTTCAATTACATAATAATATTTTATAATTTCCAGCAACACACAAAACAAGATCATTTGAATTTAACTCTTGTAACTATTTTACCATTAAACATTTAATTAGGAAATTCATATGTTTAAGAGTAGAGAATAGATAGATCACAACCATAAATCAACATCCTAGGTTTTCCCCCACTCCATCAACTTATAGAAAGATATCAAAATTAGACTTGAGAAGGTATAGGAAAAAAATATAATTTAGGATTCAGATCCAAGATTTATGCATTCAAAGGGGGAGGGTTCATTAACCAAATTTCAACAAAAACCCAAGAATTCAACAATTTTAAAACATTCACAATTATTAATAGCCCCAAGAATACTCTCACTTTCAGCTGGCAGTACCAATCCTCATATCAAGAATCCTTGGTCCCTGTTGGTAATCCTTTGTCAAAAATGCCGCAAATTGTTATGGGTGTTTCTAAATCATTACGGAAACAACTCTCATCCAAGTCATTTAGGTGTGAGAGTACAAAGATGGATGAAGAGATTAAAGAAAAAAAAGTAATAAATGTTTCAACAATCTAATCTTACAATAACAATCTTGGTAATTTCATACAAGCATTGTGAAGGCAATTAGGAATGCAAGAACAGAGAAGTTTGAGAAAATTAGCTCTTGTTGGCCATTATCAAAAATAACAGAGATGGATCCTTTTACCACCTTGCTTAGATATCTTCCTTACTAGGAGGAATTATCAAAATATTGGATTGCTATGCAGCATGTGTTTTTTTTTCTCCTTACTATCTTCTATAGTAGCCATATTCTTTTCTTCCTTCCCAACCACACTCCCTGCTACTGTATCCCTTATTTTATTTTATTTTTTATTTTTTGTTCTGCTCAACTATTTTTCCTTGTGTTTTTTTTCCCTCTCCTCCTCTCCCTAGTTGTAGGTGGAATACAAGATAATGGATGGTTTCTTGTAAGTGACTCTTTCTTAGGAAGTGTTTGTTTTCTTTTCTTTCCTTTTAGAGTTCTCTATTTTTTTTCCTAGTAATGAGTCATGAGTTTAATTCTCTTCATGATCACAAACAATAAAATATGTATATTCACAAGTTGCCAGAGCAATTCCTAAATCAACAATTTTTTGATATTTCAAAATTCAAATTTTGCTAGATCTTAGGTTCAATTCCTCTTGATAATTCAAAACCTTCCAGCATAATATCTAGCTCTTTATCATTTCGAATTATCATAAGATGTAAGGAAAGAGTTTTCAAAATAGACTCATGATAAGGATAGTTCAGGATACATAATCAAATAAGACACCCTCCTTTATAGATCATTAGTGATGTGAATTTTACCATTGTCTTATGAGCATTGAAAGGTCATCACATGACCTTTCTACAACCATGGAGAGGATACTTATACTTTAGAGTAAAATAAAATAAAATAAAATATAAAGCTACTACATTTGCACACAATATCCCTAATTCATGGCTTAGGTTCCTCCAACTTGATTCATAGGCCAAGTTCCTTAATAATGAACATTCTTTTGCATTTTTTTAAAAATCATATACATCTCAATATACCTATTTCAGCTCTTGATGCACATCTTAGAGTATTGTCCTCTGTTTTTCTTTTGCTTCTCAAATCTTTGTTGAAATAGAATACGAAATATTTTCTTTTTGCTTATATTTATTATTATTATTATTTTAAAACATTCACAACATGTATTTTAAAGCATATTTCTTATACATAAAGTATTTAAACATTTAATCATAATACATAGAAAAATCTAGTCAACCCAAAATACACAAGTATTGGCATTTACGGCTGATTCTTCAAGGCCAATGCCACCAGGCTTATACCTACGCCATGGATGATACTTCCTCCACCTTCACCTGCCCCTTCAATGGTAACTACCGCATCTCCTTCTGCGGTTAATTAATTTCACTTGAATTTTGCAGATCAATTACTTAGCACTTATTTAGCTCTTGCTCTTGCATTTTCCTTGCCCTTCCATTTCCAATTCCCCACCCCACCACCATCACATGCATCATTCCCATGTGTCTGAATAAATAATAAATGAATGGCAGGGCCGTCGCTGGCTTGCTCTTCCTCCAGAGGCTACCTCCTTGCTACCTCAGCCTCTGCCTAGCATTGGCATTTATTCTGAATACAGTATCATGCATTACTCCTTCCATCTACTTATACTGTTTGTAGAACATATTAATGATAATGGAAAATTATACAAATCATGGGAACATTTGAAAGATGATCTTATTGTGTTGCACTAACACAACAAAAATATCATGGATAAAAAGAACTCAAAAGTGCCGTTATTATAAGTATATAAGACATAGAGGGTGAGCATAACAGACTAATGAGCTAAGCATAAGAACTAGAGCTTAATAACATTTCCAACATTTAGCTTTCAGCTTTTTTCCCCTAAATCTTTAGGAACACAAGGACAAAGAGCATTTTCCAAGAACAAAAAAGCATTTTACAAGCATGCCAAATGACCTATGGCTTGCACCTCTTTATTATGGTTGCAAAATTGCAAATTAAACTTTCATAATTAAATCATGCTTCAAATAATTTTAAATTTGCTACTTGGCTAATGATATTTATTTTCTATACCAATAAAATAATATTATTTTAATTAATGACCATTGTTTCACATTTTTTCTTGGTTCTATTGTATATGATTTCAAATTCTAAATAATACCCTTAATGATTTTGAAGTTCAAACTTTATATTTACATTTACTAAGATCCTTTGGATTTTAAGAAGGAACTCAAACAAATTCATAGATGAATACATGTTGCTACTTACATATGAAATATCTTATAGATAAAGCTTTTTGATAAACTTCACCAACCTTGGTCCCAAACTTGGATATGAAAGAAAGAGTTACAAAATCTCATGGATGAATTCTTTTTCAAATTTTGCAAATGTTAGGGCATTCCTCCAAAGCAACAGACAACAGTTATAAGAGATAATGACTTGCTAGGGTATCTTTTGAAAACAACACATAACATTGGTGTTTGGATGTTGTGAAAATTAGACAAGGGTTTTTACATCAAGGACAGGTATAGGCAAGAAGCAAGTCTAGTGATAGAAATTTCAATTAGCAACATGAAACATTAGTCTTAATAAAAAGACCTCTAAAATTACTGACTCTATGAAAATATGAAGAATCTACATTACATGCCTCTAAAAAACAAGATGGAAAAGGAAAAAAGCTAAAGATTTAGGCTAGGGTTACAAACTTTTCTAATCAAGAAAAGAAAATCACCAAAATATAGCAGACATCATCATCGATTAATTTGTCAAAGATAAAGTAGTACAAGTATATTACCATGGCAATTGAAATAAGTGTCTTGTACCTCAACATCAACTAATGATCATGGATTTAGGTATACAAAGCTTTAAAAGTAACATACGAAAAGGACTAAATGCATAAAATGGTAAAATTTGAAAGAAGATAATATCACCTTCTTTAGAGAACAATTACTTTGGAAAGGAATTTGGAATTGAGATTACTCTACAAATTTAATATGGGGTCAGATGGAAATTTCCATACAAAAAATTGGAAAGAACATTTTGGGGGAAATGAAAGACAAAAACTACATCCCAAAGGAGACATGTTGGTATAGTGATGAAGTGTAACACACTATCCAAAATTTAAAAAAAAGGTACTTTAAGGAATGGCAGCAAAGCAATTGCTAAGAAAATAGGCTAATATACAAAAATGCAAAAAGGGAGGCAACTATAGCAATAGCTAAAGCCAAACATAAGGCCTTGGATAACTTTTATGAGAAATTAGGAATAAAAGAAGGTGATGAATCATTTGACTAGCTACACCAACAAGCATGCGTTGACATGCCCCATCAATGTAGCCTTATTGACACAACCTCGTCAATGCATAGTTTGATGCATGAGATAGTATCATGTCATGCCTATATAAATTTGCATACCTATTGCATTTATTGCATGTTAAGTCAATAACATAGTTGAGGTTTTGCAGTTTTCTTAGCCTAAAGCTAAAATATTTTCTAAGTACCCATAGTAGGACTTTAAGGATTGTATGATTCTTTATTTAAGCATCATGATACCTAGACACTTTGATGTGACAATAATAAAGATGATATTCTTGGAACTCCTTGTAGCACATAGAAGAGATTAATGTTTATTTTCATGCACTTTACATTCATGTACTTAGTTAATTAATAAACTTAATAACAAACACATAAGTACAACCACTTCAAACATGCTGATTAATTCCTGGTAATCCTAGCAATGATTATTTAGTACACCCAACTATAAACTCTTGGTAACCTAGTATTGTTAAGATGAGTTCAGGATGAAAATGGAAAGTGTGCTTAGATGCTTATGTTAGGCTAGTTAGATTAATTTTTAATTAATCATTTTTATTTCATACTTAGAATAAATAAATAAAATATAAAAATATGGACAACTATCATGTGCCTTAGCTTACACTTAACCATACAAATGAGCTTTCACAAGTGAAGCCAAGAAGATAATGATCATAACTCTCATGAAAGTATCTTTGTCTATCGATACACCTAGGGGCTAAATCCATGAAATTTGATCAAATCACTAGTGAATTCTTGTGATTGATATGGTTGAGTGAAGGGACTACTTGCTACTCATCATTGGCACCATTGCAAGGGACTTAGTCTAGTTGAGTGCACTAAATAGGAAAAATATTGTATCCTACAAAGACATTATAAAAATCATAAATGAAAAATCATTACAAATATAAAAATAAAAAGAACACTATTTTAAACAAAACTAGTATGCCTTCTTCTCATAGGCACAAATCTCCACCACATAATGGTGGAACCAACTAAAAATAGGAGATTCCTAAAACATATATATCCCAATAGTTCTATGTTTTCTACACTCATCCTAATCCCTACATGCTAGACTTCAGCTTCATCCTACATAGGGATGAACAACTTCATTGGAGGGATATGGAGGACAACATTGTGTTGCTTCTCAATCAATTAATGCCTACAATGCTAATGAACAATCTGATCTATTATGGCATCACTAAACTTAATTTAGAATATGAAGTCCAAGATCCACTTTATAGGCCCTATCATCCAATAGATGCCTAATGGAGGAAAGATTGGAAAACAGAATCATGTTATAAGGCTTCAAAAGGCAAGAGGCTCTCTACCCACTTATTCTTGAAATAACACAAAGACAATGTGGACTTCTTTTCAAAAGCTTTCCAATACATAGATTTTCCCCCTTTCTTTGATGGGGAGACCCTTAACCAATAGTTGTAATCAATTGTAGACAATCTTGGTGATGGAAAGAATAAGTCTCAAGAAAAAGGAACCTTGAAAGATGGAAGATACAGTCAATCACCCAAAGGCAAGAATAATGATAAGCACCAAGATAAAGCTATAAACTAGGCAAAGGCTAGGAATTGAAGAAGAGATCTTATAGGCACCACTCTAGTGTTGATTCTCCTTCTTCTTCATCCTCTTCATCATCCTCATCAACTTTCTCTTCCAACTTCAATAGAAGAAGTAGAGGTCAAGGAAACAAAAAAAACAACAAGGATCAAGATGGTGATGGATGGTAGGATATGGATGATCATAGATCCCACTATGACAAGAGCAAGGGTAGGAATAGCAGTAAGGGGAGGAGAACCACCTAGAGAAAAGGCATAATAGGACTCATCATAGGCACCATGGCCATGATAAAGGTCACAAAGATCATTATGACTACGATGAGCCTCAACTAGCTACGAGAAACATGCTAAATATTTTAGAGGCTGTCAACATCCCTACTAGGCACTTGAAGGATAATTGCATCAAATCGCTAGATATGAACAATATCCCCAAATTTAAGGGGGGATATAACTTAGATCCACAAAACCATCTGCAAGCCTTCCATGATGTCTATGCCTTGCAAAATTTTGAAAATGAATGACAAAACTTAAAACTATTCCCAAAGATAGTTATTAAGGAAGCTGAAAATTGGTATTAGTCCTTAAAACTAGAGTCTATTTGTTGATGGAGTACAATGTTGGAGCTATTCAATGACAAGTATCAAACGTACTCCAAATTATCCAACTTGTAAAGGAAAATCCAAGGTTAGAAACAAGGCAATCATGATTCCTTGGATGCAACCCTAGGTAGGTACTACTCTTTGTTACACTAATGCCTAGGCCATGGTTACTCCCCATAGAATCAACTATGCCATATCATAGATGGGCTTAGAAGTGAGATAAGGAGAACCCTTGGGGTCTATGCCTAAGGAAGACTTTTTGAGCTAAGGATCCATCATATTCAAAGGCTCATAAATTAGGTGGCCAAAGAGGAAGTAGAGCTGAAGAAATAGAAAAGTGTGGTGGAGAAGTATAACAGAAACCACTCCATTCACAAGAGGAAATTCTGTTTCTATGAAGGTTAGGAAAAGACACTACTTAATGAAGTGATGTATAGGAAAACCTTGCTAATAAAAAAATATATTACTAAACTATTAGCTAAGGTGGGAAAGATGTGAGACTCCTTGGATGAGAAGTTCCAAAATACTTTGAAGATTATAGAGGAATGTAGAGATCAAGGAGGTAGTAGTTGTGAATCAAGGAAGAAGAAGGATGTTGAACAGGGATATCACAAGGATAAGGGTAAAGTTGCAGCAATAGAGGATGTTGTAGATTCAGAAACTAATGATGATGGATGTGTGACATTTGCCAATATGAACATCCTAAGGGATGTTTTCCAATATTGACACACTACAAGAATTTGGAATGTACACTTTAAATCCTAGATTGATAAAATGGCAAGCACCCAAAAGGTTTCCTTATCCACGAGGCAACTATCAGCAATAATTCCACCAACAAGCTTACTACCCAAGTGGAGCATCACCTCAACCTTAGGAATAATACTATTAGTAGCAACATCCACAATCATGGGGGATGTCAGCTCCAAGGTAGTATAACCCTTATCATCAATTAGATCCCTATGGTTACTATGTTTAGTAACTAGTATCTCCACATGATTCCTCTAGTCATGCTTCCTTCCCACATCACTATTACCCTCTAGAGTACTACTATGCATGTTCTCCAAGGTGGAAGTCTCAATGTTTTTTATCCTCCTCCACACTCATCCACCCTTGCACCACCACAACCACACTTTTTCCACCTGCTCCATTTTTTCAGGGTGAAATACCTACCTAGCCATAGTAAAGAAATGTCACGAGGGTAGTAAATTTACAATTAGCTTCTTAGCCAAGTGGTCATGACCCCAAGTCTTGTAAGAGGTCATTTTTTAGAACCAACAATCTCATGAAGCCCTCTCAAACACTTGTGGTTGTGGACCCTACCACTTTAACCTTTGAAATCCATATCAAGCATCCTTCAAACAAAAATGGTCCCAATTGCATATTGTCATGTTGAACCATGCGGTCAAAGATTGGATCAAGCTTAATCATCTTCCTATGAAGAAATCTGATCCTAGGAGTCCTTTCATTTACTTAAAGATCACTAAAAATGAACTATGAAAAGCTCTTATGAATTTAGGTTTTGTAGTTAATTAAATTTCTCAAGAGATATACAAAGCCTATAGCTTGCTTTCTCTGAAAAAGAGCAACATCAAACTAGAGCTAGCATACCAGTCCATCACTATTTCTTTAAGATTAGTGGAGGACATTATCACCACCATTTATGGGTGGTCCTACCTTGCCAATTTTCTAGTGATCCATATGGAGAATTACAAGGGGAACTTTCCTATCATCATGGGAATAACATGCTTAAGTAGCATTGATGCAAGAATGGGGATTCAAGACCTTTCCTTGGAGATTTCCAAGGAAAATAAATTTAGAAACATAGAGAAGAAGAGAGTTCCATGCCTCACAAGTTGTGGCACAAGGTGCAATTGCATGTAGAGACTGTGGACCATCAAAGGCACATCACTTCAAACATGTAATCACTATGTAGAAACTACAAATATTCAAAGGTGCATGTACATAGTAGGCAGTAAATAAGAGGGGCCCTAGTGGTTGATAACAAATAATAAGTCTGGATCAACAATGTGCATGGAACCAACTAAGAGCCCCTCTAGCTCCTATGTTGAAAGCATGAATAAATTGAAACAGCTACATTACTAACTCTCTGATGCACAAAGTAAAATAGATTGGGGAAAGTTGGAGATCCCTAAGACTTTTAAGCAACAGCCCCTTGAGTTAAAGGCTCTACTGATATGAATGGAATATGCATTTCTCAATAATAGAAAGCTACTAATTATCAATGCCACACTTGCTTTGAAACTAGAAAAATTTGTTGAAAGTTATGAATAAATGGCCAATATTATTTTCCTTATCATATCATGAGTTAATAGGGATTGATCCTTGGATATGCTAGCATAAAATCTACATAGACTTCTCCATTAAACCAAAAAGGTAGCCACAAAGACAATTAAACCTAAAACTTAAGCAAATTGTGAAAGAGAAGATTGAACAACTCCTCAAAGTAGCATTCATCTATCCAATTATAGCTAATGAGAGGGCTAGACCACTTGTTAGTGTATCAAATAAAGGAAAAAAGTGGAGAGTCTATATAGAATTTTTGCTATTGAATATGGCAACTTACAAAGACCATTTCTCATTGTCATTTGTGGACTAGGTATTGGATACCATTGTGGGGGATTGTTACTATAGCTTTCTAAATGGTTATAGTGGTTATAACCACATCCAAATTGCACTAGAGGAATAGTCCATGACTACATTCATGAATCATTAGGAAAATTTTGCATATAAAAAGATGCCCTTTGGCCTATGCAATGCTCCCACTATATTTCAACAGTTGATCATAAGCATCTTTCAACAACAGATTGATAGTGGGATAGAGGTCTTCATGGATGATTTCTTTACCTATGGGGCTACATTTGAGCAAGTTGTTCAATGATATGTGGAGACAAATTTGAGGCTCAATTGGTAGAAGAGCCATTTGATGGTCAAAGAGGACATTATCTTGAGGCATAGCATTTGAAGAAAAGGGATTGAGGTAGATCCAAAGAAAGTATGGGAAATCCAAGAAATAACTAGTTAACCACGAATAGTAAAAGATGTAAGGTCATTCCTTGGCCACACCAGTTACTATAGACACTTCATTAAAAGCTTCTCAAAGATTACCAAACCATTGGTGGAGCTTACAAAGAAAGATGTAACATTCATCTAGATCACAGAATGTAGGAATGCATTCCAACAATTAAAGTAGAAACTCATAGAAACTCCAATCCTATGACTACAAAACTAGTTTATGCCATTTCACATCATTACCAATGAGTAAAATTATGCTTTAGAAGCCATGCTTACATAATTTGATGATCAAAAACATCCATACTACATCCACTATGCAAGCAGGAGCATTGTGGATGCATAATTAAACTACACCACAACTAAAAAGGAGCTCATACTAATGGTGTATACCTTAGAGAAATTTAGGTACTATGTGGTTAGATACCAAGTTTTTATGCATACCAACCATAGTGCTATCTAGTTCTTGATGAATAAAGCAATAGTGAGCTCTCATATCATATGATGATTGGTAATCCTTCAAGAGTTTGAGTTAATGATGATTGACTAAAAAGGGATTGAGAATGTGGTTACTGACTACTTGTCTGAAGTGAAATGTGATAATAAAGAGGATCAAGGCCTACCATTTGATCAATTTCCTGATGAACTTTTGTTTGATGGTGCTATTAATGATCCCAAAGAAATGAACTGGTATGATCACATCCTCTCCTATCTACTCACATAGGAGATGCCATAGGAGTGGGACAACGAGAAGAAATAACAATTTCTTCATCAAGCTAAGAACTTCATGGAAATCAAAGGTAGCCTCTATAAGAGTTGCATAGATGGCCTATTATGATGATGTGTTCTTGATGTAGATCAACTTTGATCCCTCTAGGATGCACATGAAAGCCATTATAGGGAACACTATGTTGGGAGGAGGATGGACATTAATATGCTTAGGAAAGGGTATTTTTGGACCATAGTCTTAAAAAATTCCCATCACTCCTTTCATTCCTATAATAGATGCCAACATGATGGAGTGATGACCATGCAAATGGAAGGGTCTCAATAGTGGATTCAAGTATTGGAGCCTTTCAATATTTGGGGGATTAACTTCATGGGGCCCATCAATCCTATGTTAAATGGAATGGAATACATCATTCTTGTAGTTGAGTATTATACCAAGTGAGATAAAGCCATTTCCATCACCTATTGTTCATCTTCTACAGTACCATGATTTGTACAACAAAATGTTGTAAATAAGTTTGGTATGCCATTGGTACTAGTTATAGATAATGGAACATAATTTACTGGTGCCACTTTTCAAAAGCTCATGCAATGCTTGGGGGTTTATCATAAACTAACTCCATACCACTTCAAGCTAATGATCAAGCTAAGGTCATGAATAGGGAAATCACCAAAATACTAACACACATAGTTAGTAAATATAGAAAGGACTAGAGAAGTAAACTGAATGATGCTATTTGGGCTTATCATTCAACATGGAAACTTCATATCAAGTATTCTCCCTATGAGATAGTGTATAGGAAACTCCCAACTCTTCCCATCCAAACCGAGACCCATACACCTTCAATAGCCTATGACCTTAACCTAGATCTAAGTGTAGTCAAAAGAAAAAGATTGATGAACCTCAACATGCTAGATGAAAATAGATTAGTGGCCTTATCATTGAATGAAGTGCACAAGGCACACAACAAGCAATTCCATGACCTTAGAATACAAAAATTCAAATTTTAACTAGGAGATAAGGTGCTCTACTAGAACCCCATGCATGTACCTTAACATATGAAATTTCAAATGATATGGAATGGGTCTTACATTATACAGGAAACATTTCCCTCTATGATCATGATGATCTACCATCCTACTAGCCCAAACAATAGATTATTGGTTAACATGTAACAAATAAACCTTTCTTAAAGACAAGAATAACTAGTGGTAATAATATCTCAATTGATGACCAAGCATGCTTGATCTTTCGGATCTCTCCCTTTCAACTCAGTTGTGGGGGAGATGGCCATCCATGCTAACATCCTATAGTAACTCCTTACTTTTTCAACTTTTTTGTTTTACATCATTCTTTATACATTTTTCATTTTTTGGGATATTTTGTAATTTCTTATATTTTTTTTAGTTATTTTGATTTTCTTACATGTTCTTTTCTTCTTTATTTCCATTAGGACTTTGGTGTTGAATATGTCTACTAATTCATGGTGATTCATTAAATGATATTGATTAAATTGAATGCTTAATGATTGGATTTCATCATTGAATTCTGACATCAATTACTGGGGAATTAGTTTTTCTCATGTTATCAAGAAGTGAGATTACATCATCCACCCATTTGACTCCACTCCATGGTATTCTCTCATTTTGAAAACATGAGGTCCTTTCTTAATAGTAACTTATAAAGAACCTATGACCTCAGTACTTTCTAGACTTGAAATGAATCAAATGGAATTGAAAAGCATGTGGCTTCAAGGGGACTTATCACCTTTTTTACCTACATATCATCTAGAGTTTTATGGGTATTCTCATTGATTCCTCACCATTCCTAGCATCGACCAATAATAGGAAGCAATGTCTTTGCATGGTGTGGTTTTCATGAAGAAACAAAACACATGGGAATTCAAATCACATCCCTTAGATGAAATCATGGGCTATAAGCATTGGTTATGGGGCTAGAAATACATGTTACCCATGCCTAAAGGTACCCCTTTAACTAAGGCTCTTTTAAATTTCTACTTCTCTTTTCTTCATTATCTGGAATGGTGGGTGATCTTTGGTGATGTTCATGAACTCTAGGGATTGAATGGTCCAAGTGTGCCAATGCAAAAGTCATAAGAAGTGGATGGACTTGATTCCAACTAAGGATGGGACAATATCAAGTCACCTTAATCACACACTCCATAAAGGACTTCATGTGACTAGGATGAGAAACTCCATTCCACAGACTCTCTCTCATTATCAATTCTGCCCATCTATCACCTCACTACCTATTATCATGATTAATCAATGAGTCCATTTTTATATGTCTTAAGTCTTTAGGTGATTTGTTGGGTGATTTGATTTTTAATAATCCATGGCCATTAATCATCCTTGTGCCTATAGACTCCCAAGTATGAGGGCATGTAAGGGCATTAATATCATGAGCCTACTATGAGAAGGATTCACTTGCATACCCTTGGTATGGATGGTTAAACTTCCTATCCCTTGGTCGTTTTTCCTTCAGAACCATTATTTTCCACCTTAGAACATCCAATTTTTTCACTTCTTGACAATAAAATTTTCTCAAAATCTCCTTTTCCAACTCCATTTCAATCCCTCTATAATAATGTATCCCTATTCTAGGCTTTTCTAGCTTTCTCTAGACTTCAATTTCATCACCAAACTCTTCCCCAACACTTAGTTTTTAAATGTCAAAATTTGCTTCAATAGGCTACATCAATGAATCCTTGTCAATGCATCCTTATCGATGCAACCTAATGCATTAATGCATCCTCCTTGACATAACACAAAAAACTATAACTATGTTACCACACTTAGCCATTTTTGCACATTTTCTTCACAACACTAGGGGACCTTTTTGCATTTTTCTAAGCCCATAGCACCTTCCAAGCACTATAACTTGCACACTACTTGTCCATTTCAACTTGTTCTTCAATCCCCAAGCTGCCAAAGGTGAGCTTTACTTCATGGAGGCCACAAACACATGGTTTATGATGGAAAGTTTTTTTGAAAATTTTCTAACTTTGAAATGTTTAATTAATAAGATAATATTAAAAATCACTTATCCATAGTAAGTTAAACCTCATTAACTAACTCAGGTAGCTAAATGAATAAAATAATAAATTTTCCATGATCACAACTAAAGTAAGTGTAACTTATCCAAAAGAATAAAGGTATTAAGAGCATTAAAATTTACACATTAAATACTAATCCTTAGTTATGTCTATGGTCACAGATGATGCTAAAGAGGGGACTATAAGGAGAAGGACCATCCCAACCTAGGGAGAAGTGACTAAGAGGAGGAAGGAGCCAATATCCATAATAACCCTAAAAACAAGAATTTAAAACCTATGCAACAAGTTCTCTTTGAGAGGAGCCTAAAGTGGAATCTATCTATAAGATTCCCACTATAGAGACCAACTAGTTGTGGTAGGATGAGACACCAAATCCTAGGCTTAATTTGGAGGTCACATTGACCAAGGCCTACCTAAAATGAATTTGTTCCAAGGAGGTCCAAAGTTTGGTTCTTTAAGAACTTAACTTTTGTGCCTTCTTGGAATTAGTGCTAGAGGAAGTCTACACAAAATTACAAGGATGTCCATTGTGGTCCATTCTCTCTTCTCGTGGAGAGTGGTACATGAAAGAAATCTATCTCTTTTGGAACAACTGATAGGGAGACACCACCATGAAGATAAAGGACATAAGCATCTCCCACATAATTGAGGCCATTGTGAAGGCCCTCGACTTGTCCAACATAGTTGAAAATTTGGCAAAAATTTCAACTCAAGTGAATCCAAATGCAAAAAATGAATGGGTCCAACAATGCTATGAAGTGAATTATAAGGACTAAAATGCACTCACTAAGGTAGAGAAAGCTTATTTCAAGATAGTAGTGTATCCCATGAAAACAATAATAAGGCCTAGTAAGGTGACTATCTTTTCTATCCATGCATGCACTACTCTAAGCGGTAAGTTCTTTATTAACCTCCCTCAACTCATCTTCCTCAAGATTGAGAAATGATTTAAAGAGAACAAGCAAGGAAGGAAGTCACTCCCCTTCTCATGCCTAATTCACAAACTTTGCAAAAGGGTAGGTATAACTTGGCATGCCAATAACACACTCCATCATGCTCCTACCACAACCTCATAGGAGATGATGAAGAACAAGTAGCTACCAAGATGCTAGAGGAGTAGCCACCACAACCACCTATCAGTGAGACAACACCAAATGCCTGTGTAGCTATTGAACATATGAAAAAAGGTTATGAATAGTTGTTGCAATAACAACAAGGAGAGGTAAGTGGTGGGGATCCATCGGTCTATCAATCAACATTAAGCTATCTCAATGAAGTTACAAGAATAATCAGCTAGCTAGAAAAGACCACCCTATTGTTTTCAACCCAATTCAAGTAAGAGCCCACAAGAATGTATATAAGTTTCCAAGAAGTTATGGTGTCTATCCTTGGATAGAAAGAGTTCCAGAATTTTCTAGGAACATTGCAACTTTCTCGGTGTGCCTAGAGGAAGGTGAGAGGGCTACTATCCTGGTGATGTAGCATCAAGAGTAGGAAAAAATATCAAAAGTGGTGGTAGATAAAGTGGTCAAAACATTTAACTCTCCTACAGTGGACATGAATAATATAGTTTCACTTAGAGATGTACATGCTTTCATAGGAGCAAGAAGTGAGTGATTGAGTGCAGCCCAACATGAGGAGGTATTAGACCAACTAGTGGGAATTAGGCAACCACTTTCAATGATCTTTGATCTCCAAGAAGAAATTATTGTTGCCTAGTTAGATCTACTTGAGATAAAGGACAACCTCATCATTGCTAACATTCAACTAAAGGAAACTACATCAAGAATCATTAGTTGGCTACTAAGGTTGAGGAATTAAGAGCCAGCCTTACTAACCTTCCTATTCCTAACCAAGCCATCTCAAGAGATGAAGCTTTTCTAAAGCTTCAACATAAACTAAGGGAGGCTAGGAATGATAAGGATATGATGATCTTCAATTTCTCCTTATCAGAAGCTCTTCCCATTAATATCAATAAGGACTTGGTGCAAGTCTACAAGGAGAACTTGGTCCTCATAAAGGACATTCACCACCTTCATAATGTTGATGAGAAAAAAGATCAAATGGTCAAATTTGAGAGACAACAGCAGGAGAAGCTTACTAAGATGAACTTGGATTTGAGGAGGTTGGTAGTTGAAAATCATAATCTCTCTATGAAGAGAGTTTTTGAACTTCACCTAAAGACAATCATTGTGGTAGCTAGTTGGAAAAATGAGGTCCTAAAATTTGAAAGGGAAAAAATCATTATAGGCACTAGGTAAGTTTCCTCAAGGAAGTTAATGAAAAGGAAATTCTACTACCTATGGTGAAGATGAATAAGGCCCTACAACAACTTCAACAAAGAGATGATGTATGATAATTGATCTTTGATAGCTTGAATACCTACAAAAAAGTAAATAATTGCCTAAAGGAGTTATTAATAGAGGAGATGATGGAGTACATGGAGCTTACCTCTAATATGCAAACTTGGTGATGCTGATAGCAAGGAGGCCAAGGAAGGAGCTTGAAAACTAGATGACAAGCTTACACTTCCTTTACAAGGATGAATTCAAGCATCACAAAGAGGCCAAGAAAAAGTTGAAGATAGCCAACATAAAGCTTAAAGTTCTTAGGAGTCATTTCAAAGATTAACAAGCAGTTGCTAAGAACTTGGCCATACATATGAAAAACTACCATGAGTTGCAAAACCTAGCAAAGATGTTTAATGTCGAATGGAAATAATTCACAATGTGGTTTATCAATGTTAGGAATTTATTCCTAGTAATGTCCTATCCATGGGATGTCCTCGTAATAGCCCACACTAGCAAAGTTGCATGGATTGTGTACAACCTGTAGAGTAAGGAGGAGAATATGAAATCATTTATAGATTCTTTATGTATTTCACCAAAAGTAGTAACCAGAGTAGAATAGCCTTAGCCTTAGCCACTACCACTACCATGAGTGCCAGCACTTGGCAAAGGTCCTTCAACACCCTAGGAGCCTCCACCTCCTAGCCCTATCTGATTTTCATCTCATCTTTGGCAACCAAAGGGTTCCTGTTGTTCTTTTTATAAGGGTGTCTAATTTTATTGTCAAAGATATCCATTTTTGTAATTGTTGGAATTCCATATAATTCGGCACTTAGAGTTAGTTGGTTAGCATTAGTCAATAAATAATTCCATACTGAAGAGCAGTGGAGCATCCAACACTCTACCATACAATTCACAAGTGCTCACATGTAACTAGATCATATTCCATGGATGGACAATGTAATTATGTTGACAAGCATGCATCGATGCATTCTTGTTAACCCATGAGTTGATGCATCAATGCATTTTCATCAATCCATGAGTTGATGCATTGATGCATATGCATCAACGTAGTGTTTGTCTTTACTTATATAAATGCACATACCCACCACATTTATGGCATCATAGAGTTAGTAGTGTAGCCAAACTCCTGCAGTTTGTTTTTGAAAGGGTTAGAATATTTTCTAAGTGCCCATACTAGGACTTCAAGGATTGTAAAGATCCTTATTTGAGCATCAATGTACCTGAATACCTTGACGTTACAATAACAAAGATGAGATTCTTAAACCTATTTGCAGCACTCGAAATATAGTAATATTTACATTTCCATGCATGTTAATCAATCAATGAAATGAGCATGACTAGTTTCAAGCATAAACATGTGTTCACTTGGTAATCCCAGTAATGTTATTACTTGGTTTTCCCAGTAGCATAATTCTTGGTAATCCCAGTGATGCATATGTGAGTTCAAGACATGTACGACAATTTGGGAATGGACACTCATCATCCTTAGGCTAGTTTAGAATTTATTTTCTTATTGATTAGATTAAATAATTAACTTCTATAGTATTTCTAAGATTATTTTAAGGCCACAAAAACATCAATAATCATATGCCTCACTTTGGACTAAACCTTACATCATAAAGCTACCACTAGTCCAAGTCAGAAGATAGTGACCTATGGTCAATGTTTAATAATCTAGATACCACACTAGTTCCATACACGGAATTTGATTAGATTGCACATGAACACTTGTGATTCATATAGTTGGGTGTAGGGAGTACCTATTATTCATCAAAGCCTTATTTGATTTTAAAAAAATTTAAGAAGAAATATATTTTAGCTTGAAATATCTAAAAATAAATTTATTGTGAAATTGTTCAATCAACTATTCTTTATGGGTGGATCTTGATATATCAAATGAATATTAAAATATATATATAAAAAATTTAGAAGCTTTACATGCTTGATGAATTAAAGCAAAGAGATAAGTACTATAAGATATTATACTTCTTAAAGTAGAGATGATGCCATTACAAGTTAAAGCTATTTATTAGTCTATAGCCTACACTCATAATCTTTATAGATCATTGAGGATTAATACTCTAAAAAAAATGATGAAAACTCATGATAAAAGATGACTTCGTAAGGAATTTTTATAGTTTAATAAATGGAATATTGAAGAATACATTCTTTATTTTAATCCAAAGAAAGTTTGCAAATTGGTAAAATTAGTATTTCAAAAAAATTGAAAAAATGAAGTAAAAAAGACATCTATATTTGAATAGTATCATAAAGGCCTTTGATGCGTGGCAAGGTACCCCTACACTCAACTATACGAATACGAGCATTTCATGCATGATCGAATCAAACTCTGCAAATGGGCTAGTTGTGGTATCTATATAGTTACTTGTTGATTGCAATTCACTAACTTCCCACCTAGACTAGTATTTACTTTGTCACGTATGGTTTAGTCCATAGTGAGGTGTATGATGTGGTCCTAAGCTAGTGCTACTCCTATAGGTAATGAAAAGTAACTTATTAAGCTAAGAGGAAAAGGGTGAAGAGAGTCTCAGTTAGCCTAAGAGTGATGAGCATCTGTTCCTTAATCATTCATACACATCTTAGGCCTCATGCATGACTACCATTGGGATTACCAAGAATATGGTCTAGGTATGCTATTAGGATACTAAGTAGTCACACTTGAATGCTTGTGATTAATTCATACTCATTCTGCATTTAAGGAGTTTAGGGTGAAGAGAGATTAACTACGAAAGCAAAAAATAACAATAAAAATTAAATAATTAAACTAAGTTAATGCTACAATGATGAAGTAATCTCGATCTTTATTTCCGATCATGTGCATGTCCAAGTATGTCACACTCGAATAAAGGTGTCATACAATTACAATCCTTGCACTGCAAGCATGCACTAGGGAAAAAGAGTTGAGAGGAAAAAATGACCAAAAGATCCTACTCTAATACTAAACTAACTATTGAAAACTGACTCCTTTCCCATGCGTCCCATTGTGTATTTATAGGCTCACATGGGAACCACAATATCATGTATACAATATCGTGATCTAGACCACAATATCACAGGTGCGATATCATGACCTAATGAATCACGATTCATCATACCCCCACGATTGAATGAAAACTCGTCCTTAAGTTAAACAAAATGAGAACAAGCCCCATTGACTACATAGTGGATAGGTATGGGATTATTAACTAACTAGGGATTTATTCATTCTATAGTGGAGAACTCAATAGAACAAAGTTGGGATACAACACAAAATTGCAAAATTGCAAAATTGTATACTTTATTTGGCTCATGTGGTTCTAGGTGGCGATGGCTCCTCCATGGGTTGCTTCCCCTTGTCCCATGCTCTAGGTTTTGGATTTTGATGACTCTAAAGTAGTGCTTGGAGCTTTTCCTCTTCCATTCAGGGATCCTGTGCCATCCATGCTGATGTTCCAATGTTTGATGGAGTTGGCACCTTCCATGGACATGGTAGTTGCAGGAACATCTTATTTTCTTTAACGTACTAGGCGAAAAACAACCGTTGTTCCTCCTTGTAGCATCTAGCTTTATCCCTATACTCTTGAAAATCTATAAGCTATTGAGCCAACTTTGCTACAACATCACTCTGGCCTTAGTAGCTAGTTCTAACCACCTCTATTTTAGAATTTACAACTTCTAAATTCTGCAACATTTTCTTGTGTGCCACATATTCTACTTCATATTTGGTGTAGGTGGTAGCTACCTACTTCTTGAGCTCTATTCTCAGGTGTCCTACTATCAACATGGCTAGATTGGAATACCATAGGTTTTCCAATTCCATGTACTCTGTGAGGTCTTAAATCTATAGGTCCCAACTTTTAAGTTCTGCCTAGTGGACAAATGCATATGTGTCCAATATGGCCCACCAATTAGTGTGTTGAGCACTGAAAGTGTTGATGTGGGCCTTGGCCATATGGATCTCCTTTTTTATGTTTTTCTTGTACATTCCCACCTAGTCTCTAAAGTGCTCCTTTAACTTTTCATGCCACTTGGCTTTGTTTTGCCATGTGCTTATTTCATCTTGTAAGGCTCTAAGTGCCTTGGTGTGCATGTAGGTTTGTGCTTGTGCCTTGGAGGCCTTCCAATCGGCCTTCTCTTTCTCCTCCACCACTCTTTTATTGTCTACTAACATTTTATTAAGATGCTCTATCCTGAAAGTGCCCAGCTGGTCTATAGGAACAAACTGAGATGGGTTCCACTATGCAACTTGTAGGGTGATGAGCCTCTTCTCGAGTCTTGTCAACTTTTCTTCCACATGCTCGGCCCTAATATCTACCATAACCAGCTTCCCTTTGATGGAGATGAGGTCTGATTATGCTACCATGACATCTTGTGGAATGTCAAACAAGGACATCATTACTTATCCTATTTGTAGTAACCAATCAAGGACACCCTCATGCTCTGCAGGAGTCATTGAGGGATCGGCCAAAGTTTGAGCATCTTGTGCTCCTATGAAATCTTCTGGTGGCACAACAGGGACATTGAGAGATTCTATGATGTGTTCTATGACCACTTCTGTAGCTTCGGCTACATCCTAGAGTTGCATGATCATCACTATGGCCCCTTCACTTGTTTTCAATTACACCTGGAAAGACACAATGTTTTCTAAAATCTATTGTGACCAATAAGACTCCCCTCCTCCTGTTTGGATGGACACCTTTCCCTATGCATAATCAATAGAAACTATGGGCCGTATGGTGTCATCGATGACATGGAAGATATTAGCATCAACAGAACTTCACTAACCGACCATCTCATTGATGGTCAATAATCCTATGGTGGCGGCGGCGGTTGATATTGTTGGCTCGTGCTAGTCCCTGCTTTTTGTTGTTGACTAGGTCCCATTCTTGGAAGTTGGCTAGGCTTTGTAGTTTGAGTTGTAGTGGGCTCCACCATTTGTTCTTGCTCTTGCTCTGGCTCTAGTGTCTCACCAACACTTTTCCTCGAAGCTGGTGGCTTTAGCAATTCAGCAAACAAAGCATTCTAGGATATTTTGAGGACATCATTGGTGTACCCCATAATACCAGCACATTTACATAGCTTCCTAATGAGACATGGGAAGGAAAATTGGAACTTCCCTATCTTGTGTTCTTCAAACCACCACAAGTTCTTCATGAGATATAGATGAGGAAGGTTATCATTAGCCTTTCCCATCAATATTACACTTCTTCTTATTGCATACATTGAGATTCTTTTTAATCCTCTTGTGGGGAAGATGTGATAAGCACCAATCTTTAAGTATATCCTTTCTTCCAATGTCAACTCTCCATATGTCTTATCTTCTTTGTTGTATGCCCTATCCAACCAAACTCTTTGTGCATTAGCATTAGAGTGGGTGGACATGTGAGCAATTTTTGGCCCTACATTCAGAAGGTTCAACACTTCCAAGATGGCCTTGGTGGAAAAATCTATAGACACACCACAAATGTTGACTGTGGTGCCTTCTTTCTCATTATGCTAAAATTGGTATGTTTCTCCTAAGTACCAAGCACAACCTTCAGAGAAGATAGGCCATAATGGAGACCTTTTGAGTTGGTCCCTAATAGCCTTAGGAGCAAATTTTATGAAAGTTCCAAAGTTTCATTCCATGATCACTATAGCCAACATGGACTTTACATGGATGGCCTAAACACATTCTGAGGGCAACATGAGCTATTTTCCCTATTTAGGTGCTGTAGTAGCTCCTCCTTCTACCTATCTTGATTGTATAGTAGCAAAAATCTCTTGATGGATGCTAAATGATTACACCTCCTACTCTACACGTTGTTTAGGAGATGCTTGTCTTCTACCTCTCTTGGGTTACATGGACACACCTTGAGAGGGTCCTTCTTGTTGTCCATGCTTTGGCACCATCTTCAATCACATGGGGTTAGTCATTAGTAAGGTTGCTTACCAAAGTTAATTTATACCTTACTTCTTGCCTTAATGGATTCATCTCTTATTCCATGTGATTTAAATTTAGGAATTTTTTGTGAAAATGTCTCTAAAAAGTTTTAATATTTGACCCACTTTGATTAGGTGGCTTCACAATTTTAATTTCCTAGTATAAGTGAGGAGATGAAGTTGTTTTTGGTACATGTTGATCATTTTTGTATAATTAATTACCCTTGATAGTGTCCTTTGGGTGATGATGAACTTTGAAAAATCTATGCATAATTTAGAGTGTACCCCTCCCCCAAAACTAAGTTGAATACTCTAGGTTCATAAAGGTTCAAGCAGAATGAAAATCAGAGCACTAGCAAGTGAGTTATGGCTATTGGAACAAGAGATACACAATTGCAAGTCATAGAAGAAAATTTGAAAAACTCCCCTACATGAACAGTTGTAAATGATGTTGACATTCGCAAGGGGTGGGGGGCATATTTATAGTTTTCGTGGAACACGATATCGCATATGTGATATTGTGGCCTTTTTGAAGTAGGGTACTTAGAAAAAAATTAGATAAATTTTTTGAAATTCCCAACTCAAAAATGAAGGACTTGAAGTTGATGTAAAGGGTTTAGGGTAATATTGATTAGGCCTAAAGGCACAGATAGGATAGTGGTGTAAAATATGGTGATGGAAGTTATGAAGAGTATGAGGAAAAAGGACATGTGTTGGTACATAGGAACATTTGAACTGGAAGGATGATAAGGGAAAGAAGAATTTTGGTAATGCAGTACTCAAAGGATGTAAAATGATGTGAGGGTAACGTGGGACAAGTGCAAATTACAAAAGTCATGCAAGTGGATCCTCCCCAAAGTAGGTTCTAACATATAATGCCCTTGTGTAACCACACCTCAAAATGTCCATAGGTACTAGAAGGGTTAATTGTAATCCACACCAGCTCGAGAAAACACACACATGTAGATACCACCGTGATGAGGTATGAATTCAATGCTACATAAGACACAAGTCACAATTTCATAAACAACAAGATGAGGTGAATTGTAGAAGGGATTGCAGAGATTGGGACATGAGGTAACTAACTTAGGGCACAATGAATCCTCAATGTAAGGCATGATTAATATGTCATTAACTTGTTGCTCAAAACTCAAGACGAAGCCCATTCCCTCAATCAGTGACATTGCATTGCTTCATCCAATGATAGACAACAATGAGAGCATCATGATGGCAAGGTGTACAATCACATGGCATTTCGTACAAGGGAGGAGTGATCTTGCTTTGTGGCACTCTTTTTCTCTCTTTTTTTTCTTGTTTTTTTTTTTGAATGAATGCTTAAGCCAAAAAAGCTACCTACCTTTAGGCATGGATGCATGTATTTCTAGTGGGACCCCCTAGAATAGCATTGAGTTTCCTTGATTAAGTGCCTTTTGATTACTCTTAATCCCATTTTTCATTAGATCTACAAGGATCTTAGTACAACAAAGCTACATGATAACTCCTAAAAATGTCACCAAAGAGAATCCACAAGTCCCCTTGATGTCACACCCTAGTCATTCCTTCTTGGTCCATCCTTCTTTGCTCTAGGTATAATAACATAAGGTTACTTTAAGTTTTAATGATTAGGAATAACATTGTACCCAGGGTAGAACCTCTTATTAATGGAATGGGTAGGTGGATGTTGTGGGCTTGCTATTTAAGTAATTAGTCACCTGAGACTTGATAGCATAGAACATCATCTCAACCAATGAGTCACATGAGTACTTTATTCATAGATGAGATTACTCATAAAAAGATAAAAACACAGAAAGATAAAGCAATAAATTAAAAGGTCAAGAATTGGAAAACAAAAAGTTTTAAAATCAAAGAAAAGGAAAACATTTATTAATTCTGTTGTTGTTAGAATGGGGGATACCCCCATAACTAAATGGTTGAGCATGGCTAGAATTAATAAATGGAAGGTTGGGATCCTTGCATGTTGGAAATATTGAGACCTAGTCATACTTACCCCATTGGGGTTCACACACTTGATTAGAGTTGACATAGTGGGGCAAGTTAGAAGATGTGGTTAATTTATAAGGAGTTGATCCACTATGGTACTTGTGACCATAAGATGGTATGCAAGGACCAACATGTCTCCCCATGTGGCTATATTCATTGGGCTGCATAGTTGTTGGAGTATTGAATGGTGACCCTAATAAAGTAACATGAGGCATTGGGTTCAAAGAGGAAGATGCACCATAGTGTTGGACTTGTGCTAAGTTCACAAATGTAGTGGTTTCTGAACTATGGTGTCCCTTTCTATGGTCATGTCTAAAGAAGGGACGCCTATGATGTTGTGGAGGATTCTCACTACTGTTGATAGTAGAAACATAAGTAACTTTCATGGGTTGATGTTGTGGTGCAAAACCTTCTAGAACACTTGGTGGCGATGTAGAAGGAGGTGAAGGATGACAACGTTGAAATTGAGAAGAGGTATAATGTACACGAGGTGGTGGTCCTATTGGAGAGGATATGGGTTGATAGTATTAAGGAGAATAATAATAATGTGGTGAGGTAGAAGATGTTGACCCAGTTGGGGAAATAGGATGTTGAACTTAATAAGAACTTAGGTTCAGATGGTATGAAAGGTGTAAACAGTTTGGGGATGGCCTCCCCCACGACTTGGATTGTTGTCACTATGATTGAACATAGTATTTCTACATGAACTCTAGATGTAACATTCTTCCCCAATGCTCATGTAAATGTCACAAGATTGGGCATTGGTCCTTAGAGTGATCATATAGGCAAATGTTACATTGGTACATATGATTGGTAGTTAAGTTCTTATTCTCTTCAACCCTTCTTTCCGATCATCTAAAGGTGTTTTGTCCTATTTCTTGGGTTGTCATAACTCTACCTCCAATGATGTTGTCATATTCTCTGCATTTTTCATGTATCCATTCCATCATCTTATTGATCTTTGTCTTAATTACATCCAATGATTGTAGTACTAGCAAAGATGGTTCCAACTCCTTGAGGTGAGTTGATTTCTCCTCTTCATAATCATGGGCCCTTATTGATTTTTGGGCCTGTTGAGATTTTTCAACATTCTCCCATTTAGCCATTTCTCATTCTTCTTTTACTACCTACTTAAGAAGCTCTTGAAATTGGTGGGTCCATAGTTCATATAGTTGACCTTGGGCATACATCCCTAGGGTTTCCCTTGTTTCATTATAGAGCCCATCCATGATGTGATACATTAGCCTTTCCTTGGAGAACCGATGGCCTGGGTAGCTATTTAACAATGCATAATATCTTTCTAAGGCCATGTCCAAGTGTTCATGTTACTCTTGTTTCCATTCTTGGATTTGTCTCTTCAAGGCCAACACTTTGGCATAGGTTTGATATTGTTCAATAAAGAGTTCTCCCATTGTTTTCCAACTATAAATTTATTTTGGTTTTAACAATCTATACCACACTTTTGTTTGGCCAAAGAGTGTCATAGGAAAGAGCTTAACTTTTTTCCACCCATTATCAATATTATTCCATACACAGGCATCATAGAAGGCTTGTATATGCTATTGTAGATATGAATCATAGCCTCCTATGAACTTGGAAAAGTTGTTTAAATCAAGCCTAGGTAGACAACTTTCTTTGTGATGCCTGTGGGATATTCGAACAACCTCTTGTATTCCGTTGGGCTTGTAGTAGCCAGTAGGGATTTATCATCACTAGGTATGTTATGCATTCATGAGTTGGGATGATGTTGTCTTATTTTATGTTCATAGGAAACCCCTACATTAGACTAGGTACTCCAAACTTCATCTTCATCATTATATATAATTCATTGGTTCCCCAATGAATTGTCTTACTAGCTGTTGCATTATCATAGTCTTGCGAGAGAGACATAGTTGTAAATTTGTCTATGATTTAATTGCAATTATTATTATTATTTATATTTATTTTTTTTCCTGAAAGATATATTGTTAATACTTTGTTACACTGATCTTGTATGATATAACTAATCTAAATAACTAACATTGTCCCTAGTAATGGTGCCAATGATGAATGACGAGGTACCCCTACACTCAACCATACAAATATGAGTGTTTCACGCACGATCTAGTTAAACTCCGTAGATGGGCTAGTTGTGGTATCTAAATACTTACTTGTTGATCGTAGTTCGTTGTCTTTCCACCTGGACTAGTATTTGTTTTGTCACATATGGTTTAGTCCAGAGTGAGGTGTATAAATGGTCCTAAGCTAGTGCTACTCTTAGAGGTAATGAAAAGTAACTTGTTAAGCTAAGAGGGAAAGGGTGAAGAGAGTCTAAGCTAGCCTAAGTGTGATGAGCATATGTTCCTTAATCATTCATACACATCTTGGACCTCATGCACGACTACCAATGGGATTACCAAGCACATGGCCTAGGTACGCTACTAGGATACTGATGAGACACGAATTGCACAAGCTGCGATATCGCATCCCCTGCAATATCGCGTACATGATATCACGTTGTTCCCTGCGATATCACGTACGTGATATCATGGTCCGCTACCAAATCTATAAATAAGAGGCGGCACTCCCCTCATTTCTCATCCTAGGCGTAAAGTAGCAAAGCTCTAGCGGATTGATCACCCCAGAGATAGAATATTTTCCATATGCCCACAGTAGGAGTCCCCCAAGTGAATGGTTTTTTATTCAAGCAGCTTTGTACCTGAACGCAAGTTGTGTATGGCAATAAAGATGAGCTTTGTAGATAAACCTTGCAATGCATGGATAGGTTTATTTAATGTTATTTATTTCTTTCCTAGTAACGCGGCATGAGTACGACTTGGTTACGAGCATTCACGAACGTGTACGGCTAGCCAAGGAATCGGCTACTCATCGCGATTAGATTCTCTCACCCTTTCCTCCTAGAACATGGAACAAGTACGACTTGATTACAAGAATCTATAGATGTGTATGGCTAGTCAAGGAATCAACTGCTTGTCACACTTAGGTTAGTTAAGTGCCTCAGTATGACCGCTTCGAGCACATGTGTTATGTGTGGTAATCCCAGTAACTATTAGCGTTTGGTAGCCACAGTTGCATAGTTCAGGGTATGTACGGCAAGTGGGAATAGCTGCTGATGCTAGGACTTAGTGTTGTAGTTAGAGTTAGTTTTAGTTTCTCAACCCTTCACCTTTTAGCATAGGAGATAAAGTGTAAAATACCAAAAAAATCATATACCTCGGACTTACTTAACCATACACCGTGACAACAAGAAGTAAGTTTGAGAAGACAACGATTAATTAACCCCAAGTGTTCCTTGCGGCATTTAGGCATTTAGTCTATGGAGTTCGACTGAATCGTGCATGCTACACTTGTTTTGTATGGTTGAATGTAGGGGTACCTCGCCACTCATCATTGGCACCATTACCGGGGACTAAGTGTTTTTACACCAATTAGAACATTAGGAAATTTTTCACATCGTTGTGAGCTTTAACAAACCTTCGGGTTAATCAGTTAATCAAGAACATATATAACGGTGAACAGCACACTAGTAAAATGGCTTCTTCTCAAAAAATTAACTCACCTAAGGATAACACAGAAGACAGTCAGCATCATACGCATAACCTAGACCAGCCAAGTCCTAAAAAATCTAAGGTGACATATACTCATCTCGATGAGTATGTGCCTGACTTTACTTTTATTCTCCACCAAGATGAACAACTACGATGGATAGATTTGCAAGGTAACATCGTGTTACCCTTGGATCGATCAATCCCTAACATGCTTTTCCATGCCTTAGCATAGATTGACATGCAAAAACTATTTGTGGAATACGTTCTGGATAACTTTGACATAAGGGATTATCATCCCACAAATGCCCAACATATTCGGGACAAAAGGCAAGAGAGCCAACATTCATTGTTGAAGGGCAATGTCCCCCATGTCCTTGGTGAAATAGGAGATGAGGAACCCCTCATAATGGGTTTCTTAGAAAATGATGTTCCTCCTCCTCAAAATGGTAAAGAGGTTAGGCATTAGGGCCTTCGATCAACTGTACATGCTACAGGCTTTGATCCTCATGAGCACCAACTATTCACGGCAGGAACAACCACTCACACTAAGGA
>MNCI01025192.1:0-34006 GCA_015680685.1 Gnetum montanum | reverse complement strand
AAATGACACTTGGATTTATCCATTTCTTTATCTTGAGTCATGAACTACTCATTACACATTAATCATTCTTAGTTACTAGAAAACATAAACAAATGTTAAATTATGTTGACATGAATTTATTACACTGTGAAATGATGATTATGATGGTGTTAATACTAGTAAGTTAAAGAAATACTATAAAGTGTAAAAATAGTCTAAGATGTATAACCCATTTGATTGGTTAATCTTAGATGTAAAATAGAGGTGTGTATTTCAAACATAGAAACTAGAGCTATATATACTTATAAGAGAACCATCATGTTAATTTTCTTCACTATCGACGAAAGGTCCACTGGAGATGATGGCGCCTGGAGCGACTGTAACAGCGTCTGGAGCGACTGCAACAGCGTCTACAACAGGAGGGATGGCGATTGGCGCATCTGCGACGGGCGATGAACAGAAGGGAGCGTCTGTGACAGCAGGTGCTGAGCTAGCAGGAGCGGCGGCTTCAACCGAGGCGGTGAGCGGACCAGAGGGAGAGCCACAGACGGCTGGCAACTTCGGAGAATACTCCAAAGTCGGAATGGAAATAAGAATAAAAGTTACTGGCCCCGACGCCAACATGCGGGAGAGATTGGAACGTAGCCTGATCAGCAAGCTTGTGTCCGAAGGGGCTCGACCTTGCATCGATCTGATCCGGTGCTGGGCTCGAAACGCGTGGGGGTTAGACTCAGTGACGGTTTCCTGCCTGGCTGATGATCGTCTCCTGTTCGGCTTCGCCTCTTTGGAGGAGCGTGAGCAGGTCCTGGTGGGAGGACCTTGGTTCTACAGTGCACGCGGGCTGGCCCTGGCATCCTAGCATCCTGGTGCCCACCAGGACCTGGCGCTATTTGCTCGTGCACCGGTCTGGGTTCGGCTATATGGCCTCCCCCTCGAGTACTGGTCATCGGTGTTTTTGTGGTCGCTGGCGGATCTGCTAGGCGATTTCATCAAGTTTGACCACTCCACGGCCGTTTCCGATCACCTGAGGTTCGCAAGGTTCTGCGTCTGGCGACCTCTCCTCACGCAGGAACCAGTCAAGGAGCTGGTTCTCGTCATGGACCTCGGTGAAGAGCGGGTCCAGGTCCTGTACGAAAACCAGTCAGGGACGCAGGCCCAGCATCGTCCGGGGAATGGCCAGGGCCACCCAACAAGGTTCACGGCTACGCCTGATGACGGATGGTACGTTGCAGGAAAGAAAGGCCGTGTGGCCCACAAGAAACCGTCGGCACCCAGAGAGGGGGCTCGACGACAGGAAAAGGGCGCTGCCCTGAAGGGAGCAGCATCCAAAGCTGCGCCAAGAGGGGGACCCCTCTCAGGGGAACCAAAGCAGCCAATCATGCTGGGTGCTCGCCAGGCGGAGCTGTCAAGGACGGGACAGGACACCGCGGCCAATGCGGTGAGTAAGTCCTATATTTCTACACTGGTGGGGACTGGTGCTCAGCACTCCATGGGAAAACAACCGACGGCCTTTCTGGCAGGGGCAAAACCACGGCCAGGCCCGCACGGAACACCCTGCACCCCCAGGTCGGGGGGGCAGGCTTGCTCCAAGAGGGTTTATCCCCGCCTCTAGTCACGGACTAGATTAATACCAGTCGGGGTTTGACGCAGCCCAGCTCCCCTCCCAAGGAGACACGGAGCCAACGCACACCGGGAATGCCGGTATCCATTCATGCGACAAAGATCGGAAGACCGGACAGCCTCACCCACCGACAGAAGGCCACACAGCTGTTCGTGGATTTGGGAGTGCAGCCCACGCTCAAGGAGGTGTACCAACGTTCCTTGTCTCCATGAAGGTCCTTTCCTGGAACTGCAGGGGACAGGGTACCCCTTACAAGCGGCATACCTTGCATTGTTTGGTACGTGACGAGAACTATGACATTGTATGTCTGCAAGAAATGAAATTACAGTAGACGGAGACTCAGACTCAGACTCTCCGATGGCCAGGGTGGCATAGCCACCTGGCTCCCAACAGGGGGCGTGCGGGTGGCCTCGCAATACTGACCAAGGCCGACTCGCATGTCCTAGACACGTCAGACTGGAGCATTACGATGCATCTGCCCGGACAGGACGTGTGGATTACAAATGTCTACGGCGTCCAAGGGTGGCAGGTGCGTTTGCAGGAGCTCTCCCGGGTCGCGGGGCTAGTTCCCCAGAAGGCCAACTGGTTATTAATTGGCGATTTCAACCAGAGGCTCTTCACCTGGGAAAAGACAGGTGATAATTTGGCAGAGCCCCCAGGGGCAATCAAGATGCTCGCCCTGTTGCAGCAGTATCATTTGACTGATATGGAAATTACCGGTTGCGCGTACACATGGAGCAATAGCAGGCAAGGCGCCGCGAGGGTCCAGTCCTGAATTAATCGCGTCTAGGCCAGCAAAAAATTGTTGAAAGAGTGGGATTTTCAGGCTTACGGTGGTGCCCACATGGCCTCTGATCACCGGCCCATCTTCTGCAGACTGGAGCGGGGTGAGTTCCAAAAACCGCGATAAATCGAAAAATACCAAAAAAATCACATACCTCAGACTTGCTTAACCATACACCGTGACACTTACAAGCAAGCTTGGGAAGACAACGAACGATTAACCCCAAGTGTTTCTTGTGGTGTTAAGGCATTTAGTCTGCGGAGTTCGACCGGATTGTGCGTGCACGCTCGTATTCGTATGGTTGAGTGTAGGGGTACCTCGCCACTCATCAATCGTGGTTTCATCCCCTATGATTTTGATCATATTCAAAGGAGGGAGAAGAAGATGTAAATGAAGAGAGTAAAGAGAGAGGAGGATTGTCACCGCCATAGTGTCTGCCACCTTCTCTTTGCTTGTCACAGCCATGATCATTAGGTTTACTGTCATCACAAAGCTTGCCCAAGCCCCAACCTTGACTCCCACTTTTGCCTAAACATGGATTGTTGATAGTGAATTGCAGATTCAGGTTCAAGCCTCCTTCACTAGAGTCAAGGAGTGAAGAATGTTCATGTTGAGAACCACCAAAGGAAAGATCCTCATTATCATCTTGGTTCAACAGGAACAAGGGATTGGTGAACCATTTCTCCTTCATATCTTCATGGGGCTTCTCTTGGGGTGGATCTCATTCACGTTGTGTTTCTATGGGATGGTAGTCTCAATAGTAATGGTCATTCACGATGTATTCATCATGGTGGTCCTGGATGCCCAACCTCTTAAGAGTTTGGAGCGGTATCATAGGAACAGATCGATCAAGAGGCAACACAACATTTCCCTCCATATCTCTCCACTGTAGCTACTCATCTTAATGCAAGATGAAGGTGAAATCAAGTGCAAACTCATCTAGATGAGTGTACACCATTTTGAATTCCTAGGCCACTGGCGATTTTGAATCATCATGCTTGTGAGAAGAAGAAATTTTGGATTAGAGGAAAAATTTAGTGTGATTAAATTATAATAATAATTTTTATTCTCTCTTTCTCAAACGATTGTGACCTTAGGGTTCATTCCAATGATCTTAAATAATATTCACTAAGTCCTAGATAGTACACATATTAAACTACAAGTCCCTGGCAATGGCGCTAATGATGAGTGGCTAGTAGACCCTACGTCCAACCATACAAATTACTAAGTATTCATGCAGGATTCAGTCAAATTCCATGGACTAACCTTCTAAGAATGCTAGTCTCTAGATCATTGTAATTGTTGTCTTCCCAATTACACTTGTGAAATGCAAAGGTACGATTAAGTGCAACTAAGGCACATGATTTTTATCATTTTTATGTTTTAAGTTTTAAGTCACCTAAGGATAAATAATAATGAATAAAATAAAATAATCAAATTGCTAATTTAATCTAAGTGGCTACACCTAACTAATCCTAACATAAGCATCCATTCCCACTTGTTGTACACATCATGAACATGTTTAACACTACTAGGTTATCAAACGTTAAGCATTACTGGGATTCCCAAGTGCTAAGCATATGCTTGAAGTGGTTGCACTTATGTGCTTAATTAATGACTATTTAATGTAGCTTAATTTGGCTTAATTGATTACTTAATTTCTTAAAGCATTAAAAGAAACTGCATAAAATATTAAATGCATAAGTAGATAATTAATCTATTTCAAAGTGCTACAAGGTTTATTAGAAAACTCATCTTTATTACCACACACACTGCTGTGCTCAGGTACAATAGTGCTTGAATAAAGATCTGTACACTCTTTAACTCCTACTACGAGCACTTAGATAAATATTTTAACTATCAAGCAAGAAAACTGCAAGATCTTTGCTACAACTATGACAAAAAAATCATAAATATGGTTGGTGAGCATGTATTTATAGATAAAAATAGACATTGCATTGACAAGGCCATGTCAATGCATCAAATACCACATCGATGCAACCTCGTCAGTGTAACATAGAAAATACAGCTCATCACTTAACATGCTAGATGAGAATAGATTGCTAGCCCTGTTCATGAATGAAGTGCATAAAGCATTCAAAAAAACATGCCATGACCTTAGAATAAGGAAAATAAAATTTCAACGTTTAGACAAGGTCCTTTACTAGAACCCCACACATGTTCCACACTGAACTAAGTTCCAAACATTGTGGGAAGGACCTTATATCATTTATGACACCTTTCTTTATAAGGCCATGTTAATATACAAACTTGAGAGTCCAAATAAAATCCAACTGGTCAACACACAAAAACTTAAACCTTTCCATGAACCTAAGCAAGCCAGTGCAAGCAACACCTCCACGGATGGACAACCTCGCTCAATTTTTTGGATATCCTTCTTTCAACTTAGTCGTGGGGGAGATTGTCATCCATTCTAATCATACCAGTGGCTTCTTAGTTTTTCAACTTTTTTGTTTTACATTATTTTTATTTTTATACCTTTTTATTTTACACTTTGTTATTTTTGTTTTACAACATCATTTCTACATTTTAAGTTTCTTGAATATTTTACAATTTCTTTTATATTTTACTTTATTCTAGTGTGAATTTTTCTTGTTTTCTAATAAAATGCTTTGTTGTCAACAGAACACAATGATGTTGTAGTTATTTGCTAATGGTGGTTTATACTTAATGTTTTTGATTACTAAATATCTAGTTTCTATTTTTGAATTTTGATGACTAACGACTAAGACAAAGTTTCTTTTTCATGAAACAGGAAGTGAGTCCATGTTGTCCATCCATCTAGAAACTATATGGTCTTCTTGGTTTTGGAAGCATGAGGTTCCTTTTTAATTAATAAAACTTTAGCGAACTTGTGACCTTAGTAGTATCCAAACTTGGGAAAGGTTCAAAGGTTTGAAAAGGGTGTGACTTCAAGGGGATTCAATACTCTTTGTACCTTTCTACTTACTTGAGTGCAATTGTGTCTTCATGGATTTCTTACCATTCCATGTTGGTCAATAATAGGAACTTAATAAGTCTTTACATGGTGTGGTTCCCATCCAAAAATCCATAAAAACATAAAATTCAAAAAAAAACATGAAGAACGATAGGGAGCTCACCCTACATAGTTGGAACAAGTGGTAATGGAGCTCAGGGTAGAAGAGGTGTAGTTGAACGAGAAAGATAGTATGTTTGTGGAACATCACCCCTAGGAGAAGGAGTTCTATAGTACTTGTGGGTTTGGTAGTGAGGCTGAGGGGCAACATGACTAGTGGAGTCACATGGAGAGATCAACTGCTACACATAGTATTTGTACGGGTTAGGTTGATGGTAAGGGTATTTTTGATGTGGTAATGGCATTTCCCATGATTGTGGGTGTTGCCACTATTGATACTGTTCAATCGGTTGTGGTGGAGCTCCACTCGGATAATACGTCAAAGGTTGGTGGAATTGCCTTGGGTTACCTTGAGGATAAGGTAAGCTTCTGGGTGCCAGCCGTCTGTTTAATCGTGGGTTTAGTACATACACCCTAGACTCCTACAGATGTGATATTATTGGGCAACATCCCTTAGGATGGTCATATTGGCATATCTCACATTCGCCATCATTTTCTATGTCTGAATCCACAACCTCTTCAATGATGGCAACTTTGCCCTTACCTTTGTTACGTGCATATTTAGCTTCTTTCTTTTTTCTCCTCTCCCAGTCACTACCTTGCTCTCTAAACTCCTCTACTATTTTGAGAATGAACTGAAATTTATTATCTAGGGAGTTCCACATTTGGTCTACCTTTTCCAATACATCTAATGCAAACTTTTGAATGGGCAAAGTCTCCCTATTCATCATCTCTTCGAGTGGTGACTCTTCTTCATCCTTACAAAATCTAACTTCCTTCTTTTGGAGGGAAGGATCTCTATTGTATTCCTTTGCACTTTCTCTTTTCCTTAACTCACCTTCCTCCTTAGCAATTTGCTCCAACAATCTTTGTATTTGATGGGCTTTGAGCTCATATAGCCTTCCTTGGGCATAGGTTCCAAGGGTTCTTCGTGTTTCGTACCTAAGCCCATCTACGAGATGGTGTAGTTGTTCCCTTTGCGAGTAACCATGGCCAAGGCAACGATGTAATAGTACATAATATTGGCCCATGGCAGCGTCAAAGGATTCCTGTCTTCCTTGTTTCCATCTTTGGATTTGCTTACACAAGTTGGACACTCAGGAGTACATTTGATACTTATCATTGAATAGCTCTAACATGGTACTCCATCAAAATATGGATTCCAATTCTAAGGATTGGTACCAACTTTCTGCTTCCTTAA
The DNA here is from genome assembly GCA_015680685.1 of Gnetum montanum. Taxonomy (NCBI): domain Eukaryota; kingdom Viridiplantae; phylum Streptophyta; class Gnetopsida; order Gnetales; family Gnetaceae; genus Gnetum; species Gnetum montanum. The sequence goes on along the minus strand of MNCI01025192.1, from coordinate 27,303 downwards.
TCAGTGTTCGTGGAAACAACTTTAGTTTTTGCCACTTATTTTCTATATTTTGCAAGGCACATGCATCATGAAATGCTTGTAGGTAGTTTTGAGAATCAACATTGTATCCCCATTCAAATCAAGGGATGTTATTCATGTCTAATCTTTTGATCCTACTATCCTTTTGGTGCCTTGTTGAGATCTTAACAACCTTAGTTATATTTAGCATACTTCAGGTAGCGAGTAGGGGTTTATCATGATCATATTCTCTATGGCGTCTATGATGCCTATGTTGTTCCCTACTCTCCCTCCTTTCATGATGTGTTTCTCTAGAATGCCCTCATCCCCTTTCTCAATTGTTTCATCTATGATCTCTATTTCACTCACCATTTTTCTCATGGTCTTTGTCTTTGCGACTACGTCCAGATCCTGAAGGAGAGGGGGAAGGAGATGATGAAGGTGGAGAGGAAGGAGGACTGGCACCATGACGATTCCTATCACTTTCTCTTTGGTGGTATTGGCCTTGATCATGGTTATGATTGGAATGTTCGTCAACGTGATGTGTTCGTGTTCCTTTTTTAGATCCTTTGTGTCCGCTGGTATCAGAACATGGGTTATGAATAGCTGAGTGAAGGTTCTGATACACAACTCCTTAACTAAAGTTAACGAGAGGAACATCATTTTGTGGGAAACCTCCTGAGGCAAGTTCACCACCCTCATTTTCACTTAGGACAGAAGGGACATCCTGAGGCCACTTCCCCTTCATAGATTTATAATATATCCTATTGTAGGTCCCTTTGGCATTGTGCCTCTATGGGTCGATACTCTCTCGAGTCATGTTCATGCACAACGTACTCTGCCTGTAAGTGCTACATACCAATTCGTGTGATAGCATGAAGAAGCATGCTTGGGACTGAGTGATCGGGAGGTAACACTATGTTACCTTCTAAATCACACCAATGCAGTTATTCATCTTGGTGGAGGATAAAGGAAAAGCTTAGTATATACTCATCGAGATGAGTGTATACCACACGAAACTGTTGGGGCATTGGCGGGTCATCATGTGTACTATGCCTCCAATTGTTCATTGTGTCGGACCTAGGCAGTGAAGCACTCTCATAAGAAGAAGGAGACATGATTAATTCTTCAGTGTGCAATACTCTCTTTTCTATAATTGTAGGATAACCAACCCTAATGGTTTGTTCCAACAATGGAAAGATTTCCTAAGTTCTAATCAGCGCACAAATGAAAAAGTCCCTAGCATCGATGCCAATGATGAGCGGCGAGGTACCCCTACTCTCAACCATACAAATATGAGCATTACATGCGATTTGGTTGAACTCTAAGGACTAAGTGCTTATGCGCCTTCATAGAGCAAGGATGGGTTAGGTGATCATTGTCTTCCTAAGCTTACTCGTATGGCATGATTGTATGATTAAGTAAACTTAAGGTATATGATTTTTATGCTTTTTATGTTTTACGTCTTGGTGCTAAAAAGGGAGAAATGAAATAATTAGGTAACTAATTTAATTAAACTAATTAGCTAGGTTCCAACTAGTCCTAACACCCAGTATCCGTTCCCACTCTCCGTACACATCCTGAACCAATGTAACACTACTAGGATTACCAAATGCTAGTCGTTACTGGGTTACCAAGTGTTCCACGTATGCTTGAAGTGGTCATACTGAGTGTGCTTACATGTTGAAAATTAACAAATCAATAAAATAACCAATTAACTAATGAAAGCATTGAATAACTGTAAATAACATTAAATGCAAAAAATAAGCTATTCTGAATGTTGCAAGGTTTATCACAAAGTTCGTCTTTATTTCCAAACACAAGGTGTGCTTAGGTATACAGTGCTCGAATAAAGATCCATTCACTTTATGACTCCTACTGCGAATGCTCAGAAATAATTCTAACTCTAGAAAGGGAAAATTGCAAGAGTTCGGGTAAGGGACTAAAAAACTATCTCATTGCAAGTGTGCTCGCCTCTTATTTATAGGCAACAAGATAGGTTTCGATATTGGATGTCCGATATTGCTTGGCATGCTCCGATATCGCGGATCCGATATCACAGTCTCAATATCGCGACTCATCAAACCTCCTATCACATTCATCATGGAAAAAAGCCTATGTTATAAATCTAAGTCATTAACTTCTTGGTTGTATCATTAATAATGTAGATTTTTTTTACAGGGACACATAGCCCTGTAAAACTCTAAAATTATAATCTTCATTCTATTGAATGCTCAAAAGTTATTTTATTTTATCTAAATTAGTTTAAATATATATGGATAGGCATTCTATAAAAAGGTCCCAAAACCTCAAGAAAGGTCGTTATATATGCCCAATTATACTAGGAAAAGCATTTTTTCATCAAGATATATTAGTTCAAAGTCAAATATATAAATATATAAATTTTTTATGATTAATAAGATGAATTTGAAGATTCCATTGTGAGAACAATAACATACTAGGATCAAAGATGATGTATTTGTGAATTGGATGTATGTTTTTTATGTACAAGTTGCATGTTATTTGAAAGTATATTGAACACTTCTTATTGGATTGCAAGTTGACTACAATTCATGGTGGATTGTTGGAGGAAGTTTGAAATATCATGAAAGGACCATGACTTATGATGTAGGTCATGATTAGGCTTAGGATTTTATTCTTAGTTTCACAAATGAACTATGACTTATAGTGGCTAACACAATGAGGAACCCAACTCGTACTACTGAACATGCTTCAATTCATATAAAAGTTCTTTCCTACCTGAGTAGCTTAGTGAATTGGGTCACAGTCTTTGAAAATTTCTTCATAAATTGCTTGGAATATCCTTTCAAACTTAAGAAACTTCTAACTTTAATAACTACGTAACAAATGATCTGTTGTCTAATAAGTGATATTTTAGTAACATCCATTAATGATACAACATGTCCTAAAAATTGAAATTTTTTTCCTTTAGGAAAAATATTTTAATGGACACACCTACAATTAGTGTTCTCTTCGGGTCTTGAGACTATTTTCAAATGTTTCTACCCAATAGGTCCATCGTTATTTTAATACCTATTATTATTATTATCATCATTGATAAATATTACAATTATCTATTGCAAAATTTTTATTAGAAATAATAAGGAACTAATTTTTTTAGATCATATAAAATTTAAACTTTTGAAAAATCATGTTTGAAGAGACTTTTACTAGGGAGTTCAGGCCATTTAACATGTTTAGGACTCATTGAGCTTTTCATGGTTGGATACCTAAAGAAACATCACAATTCATAAAATGAGGCAAATGAAGTTAGAGTTGAATAACATGGGTTTAATTTAAATTGATGGTGAAAGTTAAATTTTACCTAAGGTTTGACTTCTCAAGTTGAGGATTAATGTGATTTATTGCGAAATGAATTTTGATGTATGGTATAAGTTCCGTGTTTAAACACAAAGGATTTCTATAAAGATATAAAGCATTATTAAAAAATAGTTAAAATTTTATTTAAAGATAATATAAATTTGCATTTTAATTAACTAAGATATTAACTCAGATTTTATTACTATAATCAATAAAGAGTTTAAAATATGTACTAATCTAGTTCAAAAGTTGAAAAGGATTAATCAAGAAGTAAAATACATCATAATAAACTTCGAAACGAGAATAGTTGGAATGACACAACATCATGGTGTCTTTATTGATTAACTATCTAAAAAGAAGTATTCAAGGCTCTCGTGTACCATTTTCATCACCGTTACATTCAGGAGAATGAAACATAAAATAAGTAAAACGAGTTAGATAGACAGGCATTTAAAAAGACTTATCGATAGATATTGTTTACATTCACGATAGTTTCTTTTTAAGGCTTATCGATATTGTTTACGTAAGAGACTCTTTTTTTTCCCTGTACATTTGCTAAATTTGTTGAGCACCCTGATGTATTCTTAGGTTGGAAGCCTCTTATCAAGCTATATGTCATGGCCGTTATCATGTACCGGGTCTAGGCATATCTTACAGCCTATTTCAAACCTTCTTGGTCATCATCTTTCAATGTGGGAATGAGCATCCATATCTATTGCCCTGGAACACTCCTGGTAAGCTAAAGTTGGTCCATGTTGACACTATATATATGGTAGTGCCATCATCACGTCTGCATAAAACAGCTAGCTTCTCCCCGTATTTGTTTATTCTGCCAGAATTTTGGAATTTTCACTTTGCAATTCCTATCACTAAGTTAATCTCTTAACTTTTTGGCAACACCCTCATGGAGCAAAGTCAGGCCAGTTCGCTGTTTCAGACCAGAGCAAGACTGTTTCTGTGTATGTTGTGTTGTATTGCTGTTTTTGCTTCATCCGTAGGAGCAGTGAAGAGGGAAGGAAATCTGCCCAGAAACGTAAAGGCTAGCGCAGAAAAGGTGTGGCCCATAGCCAGTGACTTTGCCCATCTTCAGAGAGTGTATGAGGGTCTTGATGAATGCAAAATTGTTGAAGGTGTTCCCAACCAAGTAGGTTGTGTAAGAAGAGTGGTGAATGGTGGCAGGTGGGCTCTTGAGAAGCTTACATCCATAGATAATAAAACCATGACATATTCTTACATTATTACAAGCACCAACCTGGGCTTTCAGATTTACAAAGATGTATTTACCTTGAGTAGGGTGGATGCCAATGCATGTACTGCAACATGGGCTTACAATTTTGAGGCCCCAAACGACACGGTTGCTGATGGGTTGGTCAAGTATCTTTCCACAACATCCACAGGCATGGCCTCCAAAATGGAACAACTTGCAAATGAGTAACTTCAATGTCTCCTCATGCTGTTGTTGGTTCACTCTTAAGTGTTAACCCATAGCAGGATGTACATAATACTCCACTATACTTATTAATGCTATTATTTTTAACAAAACATATTTGCTTGTGTGCTAAATTGTTGTAGATGTACATAATACTTCACTATACTTATTAATGCTATCATTGTTAATAAAACACATATACGCTTGTGTGCAAAATTGCATCGAGTGGTTTATATTCCATCGACTTGAGAAATTTGGAACCTACACAAGAATGGGTGAAATTTAGTTTTAATTTATTTATTCATAAGTATGTTTGCTTGAGTCTCCTTAATATCTAACCTAGGTTGGCTGTCAAAAAAAAAAAAGAAAAAAAAGTCAAGATCTCATACGATAACTTAAACCAGCAGAATATCATCTTCCTAATGTTTTTTGTTTCTCCTTATCCCAACCTAGGGTGTCCAATAATGAAAGCTTTACCCCATTCCTGGTGACGTTTCCATTTAACTTTTACATTTGTAACCATGGGTGGTATACATATTCTTAACCAATAGGTACATATACATATTCTCAACCAAGCTATCAAGTTATGCGTTGAACATAGCCATTCCCACTTCATCTATTTTCTTTTGCTTTTAATAAAATATGTGGAAAACTCTTTTAGGAAAACTTTTTATTTTAGCGGTTGAATTAAAGAGGAATCAAAAGGAAGTTCCTAGTATGTAATGAAAAAAGCAAGAAAAACTTACTTTGCCTATAGTTAGGAAAAAGAACCATACCATGATCATACTAATGAAAATAATTGACCATGATCATACTAATGAAAATAATTGAGCATCACTTATACATATATTCTTTTTACCAAAAAAAAAAAACTTTTATTCATTATTTTTTACCGTTAATAACATATTTAATATTTCATGTTATTTAATTTTTATAAACTAAGAAAACAATTTTAATTTTTAATTATACCAAAATCACTTTTACAAGTACCAAACCATGTTCATGGATAGCACATTTTTATTTAGGGTATTGGAAACCTAGAAAATAGATGAGTTTGAAACACATGATTTTGGAGAAGGAGCTGTTGTGATATGTAGTCATTTGCAATACACCATTTTCTTGTCATCCGTCTTCAATGCATAAAGTTGGTTGAAGCTGTACTTCTTTTCTTTTTCTTTCTTTCTTTCTTTCTGTTTTGGTCTTTCAAGTTTAGATTGGCGGGGATGTTTTTTTTCTTTATTCCATTGTTTTTATCTGAAGGTTTGCTAGGTTACTTCCATTACTTCTATTTTATCTTCCCCGTCTTCATTCATTGCTTCTATTTTCTTTTGTTTGTTATTAGATTTGTATAGTATGTTTGTGTAGTTGATTTTTCTTTCATTATTTCTGTTTTATTCTATCTATATAGTTTTTTTTTTTGAGGTGTATGCTTTGTTATGGTGTATTTGCATTTGCATTTATTTTGGGCTTGCCTTTTATTATTGAGGCATTACTTCAATAATGTTTTCAACTTTTTTCAAAAATATGTTGAGGCTTTATAAACGTCAAATCTTTTGTGATTTCATGGACGTAATAAAAATTTCATGTTTTACATTTGTAGTTTATTTTATTATTTTATACTTATTATTGTATATTTTTAGTTAAGTTTACAAGGGCATTGAGTATTAATGTTGTTGTTTACTTAGTGGTTGTAGGTAGTGAAGATGCAAAGAAGAAGGAGATCTATTCCCTAGTTTATTAGGATAGAGGGGTTTCTTAGGATGTGGTGTTAGTTATTTGTTATATGATAGCATACATAGAGGAGGGGTGATTATGCCTTAAACATATGTTTTTTGTCCAAGGGATCTTATGTTTCTCATGCAAAACTAATTTTTCTCTAATATATCATATTTTTTCTCTTCTATTTTTACAAAGTAGATTTGATTTCTTTAGAATTCCTTGGTGATTCTATATTGCATTCAATTTAGGACACTTTTTTTAGTGATGTTGATAAAACTAAAACACTTGATTTTGTTCTCCCTCATGATATATATGAGTCACTGAATCCTAAATCATTATACGTGTTTCTCGCTTTTTTGGGTTGCTTGCCTCATAATCAATGTTTTCCTCTACATTTAAATATTGTGATGTAAAAACAAGATATTCAAATTATTCATTTAAGTATTATTCTCTTTTTTTTTTCTTTTTTGTTTGTTGAACTAGGTAATACTTTTGATACAACATGCTCTATGTATAAGGTCTTTTATACATAAGCATACACTGTTAATCATTTGTAAGTGAACTCCAAGTTTTGATATCTAATCTAAAGAATATTCTATAGCTCCATGTTTCATTGAGCTATTTAATCTTTTCCTCATTTTACAAAAAAACAAGTACAAAATCAAACATATAAAATCTATTTCTATAGCTTTTGGTTTTCGTAGATTTTTTTTGTTGAAGATATATTCAACCAATTATAGATTATAAACATCCTAATAGTAGTAACATTTTCCATTCAAAAGGACATTTTTTTAATGTCTATCCTTGTATACTCAAGAAGAAATATGTTGAAGATTGTAAAAAACATATTGAATTTGAAGATGGCACCTAAAGGAAAGCATGCATAAGAAGGAGGACCATTCCAACTAAGGGATAAACAACCAAGAATGGGAAGGGGCCAAGAACAACCCCATGAGCAAGTAGAGATCCATGCCACGAGACCTCTTCGGAAGGAACCTAAAGTGGAATCTATACAATAGATTCCTAAATAAGCTACTACAACATAATAGTCCTACCAAGATGAGGCACTTTGATGAGTGGCGAGGTACCCCTACACTCAAACCATACGAATACGAGCATAACACGCGCGATCTAGTCAAACTCCGCAGACGAACTAGTTGTGGCACCTAGATAGTTATCCTTAGGTCGCAGTTCGCTATGTTCCCACTTGGACTAGTGTTATATTTGTCACGTATGGTTTAGTCTAGATGAGGTGTATGATATGTTCCTAATTCTAACGCTACTATTAAAGGCAGTGGAAAATAATATTAACTAAACTAAGCTAGGAGGAAAAGGGTAAGAAAGTCTAATCTAGCCTAAGTGCGACGAACAACCGATTCCTTGATCAACTGTACACATCTTGGACCTCATGCATGACTACCACTAGGATTACCAAGCGTAGATCCTAGGTATGCCATTGGGCTACCAAGTAGTCACACTTAAATGCTCATAATCAAGTCGTACTCGTTCCACATTGCAATGAGTAGTCGATTCCTTGACTAACCGTACACATCCTTAGATGCTCGTAATCAAGTTGTACTCATACCGCATTCTAAGAGTTTAAGGGTGAGAGAGAAAATAGTAAATAACAATTAAATCAATTAAATAAATAACAAAGTGACTGCTGCAATGATGAAGTAATCTCGATCTATATTGCTGGTCATGTGCGTGTCCAAGTACATCACACTCAAATAAGACACCGTACAATTACATTCACCACACTGCGGGCAGACACAGGAAAAATAATCTATCTCTGAAGTGGTCAAACTACCAGAGCTTTGCTACTTCTATTCTATCTATGTTAAATAAGGGAGAGCCGCATCTTATTAATAGATATGGCGGCGGACTACGATATCACGTATGTGATATCGTAGGGAAGACGCGATATCGCGGGGGATGCAATATCGCAACCTATGCGAATCACGTCTCATCACACATAAACCCAAGTCAAACCTTGAGGTTGCATTAATAGAAGCTTGCCTTAGGTAGATCGTGAACAAGGATGTCCAAAAATCCATGCTTCAAGAGTCAAAATTTGGACCTTTCTTGAAGTTTGCACCTTCAAAAGTTAAGAATCAATTGCAAAACTCTTCCATGTGCTCCATAATCACTTTCAGCAAGGAGTGGTACATGGGAGAGACTTATCTTTTCTGGGACAATTGAGAGGCTGGTTCAATGGTCAAAATCAAGAACATCTCAATGTCCTACTTGGTAAAAGCCATTGCAAAGGCCCTTAGGTTACCAAAATTGGGGCCAATCTTGTCGAAATCCCCATGCAAGTATATCCTAGCATCAAGAAGGAATGGATGTAGTGGTGTTATGGAGTCAATTGTAAGGAGTTTGATGCACTTACCATGGCAAAGTGCACATACTTCAAAATTGTAGCCTTTTGCCTCAATCTAATGGTAAAGCCAAGCAAGATCACAACCTTCTCCACCGGTGCATGCGATGCTCTAAGTAGTAGATTCCTAGTCAACCTTCCACAACCAATCTATCTTGAGATAAAGAAGCTGTTTAAAGAAAATAAACATGAAAAGAAGGCACTTCCCTTCCCATGTCTTATTTAAAAACTATGCAAGAGGGTAGGCATAACACACTATACAAATGACAGCATCCAATGTGCTCCATTTTCTTCTTTAGCAGAGATGATGAAGGACAATATGCATGCTAAAGTCATCTAAGAAGAGGATTAGCAACCACCACCTCCACCACCCACTCATGAAACAACACTAAAGGTCCATGCTACCCTTGAGCACATGCATGAGATCCGAGAGAAACTCTTACAAGAGTAGGAGCAATGGGTAGGAACGAGTGGTGATGATTCATCTGTGTATTGCCCAACGATGAGTCACCTCAATGAAGTGGCTTAAACAATCAGCCAGATGGAGGAAGGTGGACCAATTTTCTTAGCCCAAAGAACATAGCTATCCACAAGATCAAAACTTAACACTCAAGAGGTAATGGTATCTCTATCACAATAGTAGCAATTCCTAGAAATCTTTAGGAATGCCACTACTTTTTCAGTGCATCTAAAGGAGGGTGAAGAGGTAACTATCTTGGTGATGTAGCACCATGAGTAGGAGACACTAGCAAAGGTGGTAGCTGATAGAATTGTCAAAGCATTAAATACACCTGCAATGTCTATACTAGATGTTTCTACACTTAGAGATGTGTAGACATCTACTAGAATAATTAGTGGTAGATTACGTATAGCCTAGCATGAGGAGTTGCTAAATCGATTGGTGGGAACTGGGCAATTGATTTCAAATGTCTTTGACCTTTCAAACACAATCATTTTAACCTAGTCAAAGCTACTAGAAGCAAGGGACAAGTGCATTATATTAGAGGAATAACTCGAAATAGCCTAAGCACAAAACCAACGCTAGGCTATGGAGGTTGCTAAATTAAGAGCCCATCTTGTTGATCCTGCATTTCTCAACCCTGCATTGACAAGGAATGAAGCCTTCAAGCAACTTGAAGACACTCAAAAAGGTTGAGAACAAGAAGGAGACAACCATCTTTGACTAGTTCATGGCCAATGCCAAAATGTCTACCATTTAGAAGGACTTGATCCAAACACGCCATGAGAATGTAATGTTGACCATAGAAAATCATCACCTATAGAATGTTGATGTGTAGAAGCAACAAATGCAATATTTCATCCATCAACAACAAGAGTAGCTAGCTAGAGTAAACAACGAATTGAGGAGATTGGTAGTAGAAAATCGAAATCTCTCCATGGAGCAAGTCCAAGCTCTTCACCAAACATTTATGATAGAGATAGCCACTTGGAAAAATGAGGCTCTCAAATTTGAGAGAGTCAAAAATCACTACAAAGATCAAATCGATCGATAGAAAGAAATCAATGAGAAACACATCCAAATGGCAAAGGTGAAAGTTAATGAGGCCCTTCAGCAAAATAAGAAAGGAGGTGATGTTTGGCATCCTATCTTTGATGGGCTTAATGACTATAGCAAAGCAGAGATCTACATGAAAGAGCTACAAATTAAGGAGATGATGGAGTACATGGAGCTTGCCAATCTCTCTTATGCAATTTTGGCAATGTTGACTACCATAGTGCCATGGTCTAAATTGGAGAAACAAGTTCCTAATTCATACTTATTGTACAAAGTAGAGTTCAAGCATCATAAAGACACCAATTAGAAGCTTGAGATTACCAACATCGAACTTGAGGTTCTCAAGACAAAGTTCACCAATCAACGATCAACTGCTGAGAATGTGACTAAGAGGATGAATGACTACTAGGAACTACAAAAATGCAGTCAAGGTGTTTGATGTTGAATGCAAACTTTTCACTACTTGGTTTGCCAATGTTAAGGAGCTATTCCCTACAATGCCCTATTCATGGGATATTCCCATTCTAGACACATTGGAGATGCAATGTGAACTATGAATGATTACCATAGTAAGGAGAAGAAGATGAAGGTATTGTTGAATGCCTTTTGTCTTCCACCAGAAGTTGCAATTGCCATAAGGCAACCACAATCACCTTAACCACCACGTGCGCCTAAAGTAGGAGAAGGTCCTTCAAAGCCTCCATTACCTGGGATCGTTTAATCTTATTCATCATCTTGGTACCGTTAGAGGAATTATGCTTGTCAATTTTGTCTTGGTGTTTAATTTTGTTGTCCTAAACACCAAATTTTTGTAATTATTATAAAACTGTACACTCAAGAACTTAGTTTTTGTTGTGTTCTTTGTGTGTTTGTTTTGTTAATCAGTAATCCCATACCTTCCCAAATTTTGTAAAGAACTCAATGATGATTTTTCATCTAATCATGGGGATATGATGAGTTGCATGGTTTGAACACATTGATGTGATACCGTTGATGCAACCTCATTGATGGGATCTTGTCAATGTGATCTTGTCGACGTAGGACATGACCAGTTGATGTGTACTTTTCGACGGGGTACTCTATTTCTACCTATAAATGTGCACCTTCCATTGCATTTATTGCATTAGATTTCATAGTTATAGCAAAGCCCTTAAAGTTTTCTCATTTGAAAGTTAGAATATTTTCTAAGTGCCCACAGTATGAGTCAAAGAGTGTGTGGATCTTTATTTGAACATTGTTGTACCTACGCACTTCAATGTGTGTGGCAATAAAGATGAGCTTTTTGATCAAACCTTGTAGCACATGGACTAGATTAATTCTTTCTTTATGCATTTAATATTTTAAGTAATTTCCTTTAATGTTTTGAGTAATTAAAGTAATTAATTAAGATAAATTAAATAGAAAACATAAGTACAACCACTTTGAGCATACATGTAACACTTGGTAAACCTAATAACGCTTATCATTTGGTAACCCAATAGCGCTATACATGTTCAAGATGTGTATGACAAGTGGAAACCGATGCTTATGTTAGGATTAGTTAAGTGTTAGCTAGTTGTTAAACTACTCTAGCAATTAATTCCCTTTATTCATCATTATTTATCCTTAGGAAACCTAGAACATAAAAAGATAAAAATGATAAAAATCATGCCTCAATTGCACTAAACCATACCTTTGCATTTCACAAGTGTAATTGTGAAGACAACAATAACAGTTAGTTTCACTTCTTAGAGACTAGCGTACTTAGAAGGCTATAAGTTCACAAAATTCGACTAGATCACGTATGAATGCTTAGTGATTTGTATGGTTGGGCGTAAGGTCTACTGGCTGCTCATCACTTAGTCTATATAGTCTCTATAGTACATTTCTTGAAATAAATAAAATTTCACAAAAATGCTTAAGCACATTTCTACCAAAATCTACTTCTAATTTCCCCCCAGAGAGAAAGATCCACAAGAAAAGTAGAAATAGAGCAAGATTCAATGGAATTTAAAATAGAAGAAGAAATGAAAGCATATTCATTTGTAATCTCAAACATTTAGGTGAGATAAATTGAACATGATGAAACACTTCACAATAAAGTTATTCTAGTTCATTCTAAGTATTACAAATTGTCCAAACCGTTCGAGCTCAATAAGCAATTTCATAAAGGACAATCTTATTAAACTACCAAAATTCTTGGTAAACAACAAAGTACAAGCTTTTATTTGGCTAGTCAATAGTTGTCAAGAATTGCAAACAATAGAGCTAGCAGAAAACATTTGAAAATTTCAAGATTGAAATATCAAGCCAATAAACGTTTAAAAAATGAAGCTATTTCAAGTTAGCTCAAAGTATCAAAGGTTTTTCTAGACCCTCTAGACTCAAATAGGAAATTTCATAATGACACTACTAGTAAATTGTTCAAGATGCTTTTCAAAGATAACATAAACTCTTATATGGAAACCAAATAGAAGTTTTGAATTGTGCAAAAATAGAGCTATAAGAGAAATCTAGAAAATCCCAAAATTAAATGCCAAGCACCATACTATCTAAACCATTAACTAAGCAACTAAGACAAAATGGAAACAAAAGAACTCATAGGATGAAAACAAAGTAGTTGAATTGATGTCTTTAGCATGCCATGCTTTACAAAAAAAATCTTCAATATGGCTCTTCCAACTTTCTTCCAAAAAGTCTCCTCCCTTTGAATTCTACCATTGAAGACTTTTTATCATAGTTTCTAGGTAGATACAATGTGTCTATCTTATCTTCCCCTAAGGTCTATTGTATTGAAAGGCCATCTCCCGAATCCAAGCAACAAAACAAGGTTCTGAAGAAGGTGAACCATATAGATATTCGGTAATGAGTTTCACTGAGGTAACTCTGGGGTTGTTTGGAACTCGAGGACTTATTCCCCGCACCAAGCCCTCCCCTCCCTATTCATAGCAATTTCAAGGTCCTTCTGGTATCATTTTCTCGTAAAGGAATCCTTGAATTGCTATGTGAACAAGCCTTTTTGAAGATAGCAAGTGAACACTGCTCCCTTGATATAGTGTAAGACTAAAGCTAGTGTGTCCCATGGCTTGCTTCCTAAGGTGCATTTAAGGGTAAGTGTTTCTATTCTAGTAAACCCCGAGGAAGAGATCAAACTTGGAAGATTCTAAAATGTGTAGGGTACGCTCTCTTAAAGCTAGTGTGTCCCATGGCTTGCTTCTTCTCTCTAAGTAATATTAGAAAGTAGTAGTTCTAAGCAACCACGTAATGAAGTTGATAGTGGTCAAGGCTCTTATCTAGTCTTCCATAGATAAAAAGACCCAAATGTGAATCACGTATATAAGAATTAGTTGTTGTTTTCCTTCGCTTCCCCAAAGAAATATGTGTCTTGGCTTTCCCTAAAAAGTGGTGTGCCTAAGCGGGTGGTCAGCGTAAGGAAGAGTCAATCGACCAAGGTCTAGCCCCCTAGTAATATATCCCCTCTAGATCAACCAATGTGGAACCCATCCATTTTTGATAAGTAAAGGGCATCTCGTGTCATCATAAAGGGCATCTCTTTTTCTCATAAGGCATAATCGATTGATCCTCAAAGAAAGAGAGAGATTGCCCTCTTTATCTCTCCAATTGGTCCCCAGGTAGACCTTTTTAGGTGGATTCTCCTTCTCTAAAATAGAGTGGTGTTATTGAATGTGTCTCCATTGTCACAACTCGAAAAGGGGGTAACTTGGGGAAAGGTTCCCTGGCCAAGCAGGGAATCTCCCGTTGGTCAATTCTCTCATTCGATGATTAACATATAAAGATACTGTATTCTCCACCGAAACTCAATTCCTCAGCGCCTATCCATATGCTCCACTGAAACTCGGTTCCTCTTTCCATTGAAATGGATGGTTTTTTTCCCCTATCAATCCATGCTCCCTGCTTTATGGAGGTTATTGATGTATGTCCCTTGCTAAGAGCTATTTCCTATGATGAGACTTTCCTATGACAACTTGGCTTTCTTACCTTCTCTATCTCTAGCAGCTCTTGCATGAGAACCTATAGGCATAAAGCAAGGTATGAAATAGAAAGTTGACTATGCTCACCTATGACAAAATATGATATTAGCTAGCATGAGAAATGGGGTTCCTACTTTAAGGCCTAGTAGCATGAGTAGCTTACTGCTTTAAGGCCTAGTTTTTATATTACAGGTTTACCTATCAATATTGGGAGACATGGGAACATCGACTTTTTGTTAGCGATGGCAAGAATCCAACAATCCAGAAGTTGAAATACTTGCTTCTTGTAGGCTTATCATGCTTTAACGCCCTTCTTCCCCATCAATAGTGATAAGCCTTTCCCCCAATCCTACCATGCATGGATGAAAGCATGAGAACCTAGCCAAGTGAGTACTAAGAAGTAGATCTAACTAGGAAATAGCTAATCATATCAATTCCCTCTACTACGAATATTCAGTTTGGACTGACAGTAATCCATACACATAGACTAACTAAAGGGTTAAGGGGAAAAGAGGATTGGGGCTGGGGGACCTATCTGATTTCTGACATTCCAACATATACACAAAGCTCTTTTTGTTCATCTCATATAGCTGCATTTTCTTCTAACTAAATTTTCCTTCTGAGACAACTAGTCAAATGAAAAAAGTTCCATCTCATATGATCTTAAATGAAAAAATTTCCATCTCATATGATCTTATATAGATGTCACATCTTGCAAAAATTTTCATTTCATATAGCTGATCAAGGTTGTAACTTACAACAACTTCCTAGACTGCAAGCTTAGAAAGCTTTCTAAGGTACTTCACTGCAACTGACTCATCAATGAACTACTCCTTCATGAGCACTAGATGCTCTACCCACTCCTTCATGAGCACTAGATGCCCTGCCCGATTACGAATACATGTTATACTGGCTAGCCGATTAGAGTGTTAAAGCAGCATAGTGGGAATGCCACTACTTCTATACTAACTGTAAAGGCTAGAAAACAAATTGGCTTAAAATAAAAACAACAGATCGACCGCACCAAAGAAAAATAACGATTATATTAACCACACTAAGAGCTAATGCCACATGTAACGAGTCCTCGAGATTGATAAAACAACCAAACAGATTTAGGATAGGGTGTTTTATCGATGTTAATCTTGAATTCGATTAGCTACGCTGCTACTTTTACAGCAAATCCCTTACCTTAGAGGAATGGTGGGGTACAAGGTGCATGGGTACATGCATAGAAAGATGCACTATGAAGAGAGTTTGTCGACTCTGAGAATGCCTATGGCGAGCATTCCTTCTGGGGAGAGGTTGAGGGTGACCACACCACAATGGGCGTTAATCCCTATCCTACGTAAGTCCTGGGGGTTAAACCCTATCCTATGTGAGTCCTTTATTACCTGGAATGGTAGGATGGGAACTAGGTAAGTGGGCATACCTATGTAGGGGAGAAAAGCTAGAGATAGGGCCTCTTATAGACATGCATAGTTCTCTACTATGTAGATAGATCCTTTGGGTAGATATACGTAGGAACGTTTTATTATTTATATGTTACATAATAGGCCCTTACTCAATACTTAGGTTTCTTATTCGATATTATCATATGTAAATATGTTGGTTACATGTAACAGACACTAGCCCTTTGGTCTTTTACCTGGGAAGGAGAGATGGCTTTTGGCAAGGGCCAAGGAGGATAGGGCTTTTTGTGGTTGCTTCCAGAGATCACTCGCAAGGACACACTACTCCTCTACCCACAGGTACAAGAAAAGAAAATTTACAGGGTCCACCGCTCCCCGCAAGTACAAGAAAAGACAATTTACAGGGTCTTTTCTAGTTGCTAACCTATAAAACGTTTACCACCTGAACAAGGAGGCTAGCCCGGTCTTGTAGGGAGCACTAGCAACGTGGGTTTACCCTGAAATAGGCATAAAAATTCTTAGCAGGGAGAAGCTTCATGCCTCACAATGGTCCCATTACGACATTCACTAGCTAAGACCTATCACTATATCGATTGGACTTAATTGACAAACTCTTAGGCAGATTACTTGGGGGATGCGCTTGCCAGATTGGGGGATGCACTTGCCAGATTGACTTAACCCAAAAACTCTCCATTAGGAGGAGATTACCCAAAAGGATCTTATAGATAACCCTCAAAGTTTGGCTCACCATTAAGGGATATCAAAAAAAGGAAGGCTCATCGAAATAGCAGAAAAATAACCGCATTTGCAGGGAGGGGATACCCATCACATTACAAGGAGCTTTTACTTTGTTAAAGAGACATTAACACTCTTCATCTTACCCAAGGGAGGAACCTTACTAGGGATGGGCACAACTTGACACACCCAACACACACTACATTGATGGTTGGGCCAGAGGAGATACTTAGAGATAGATTGAGAGATGGATTTATAGATGATATGATAGTTTCATTTAACGAAACTACTTACAGCGTTTGCAACAAGGTACATGTATTCCATTCAATTTGTAGGTACATTATACATAGTAAATAGTACATATAGTTTATATAAAGTGCGTACACACAAAAAACGTTTTTAGTTATCAAAAAGGGAATGATGCCTAGCTTAACAAATGAGACCAAGCTAGTCGGGTGTGGAAGTCTCGTATGAATTTTCATGTTTCACGATGGTTAACGTTCAAGCTACCTACTACGTACAAGGGGCTACTCCTACCAACCATAATTGTACTTATGTACCTCAGGAGTTCTTGGTCGTCCATTATACTCATCAGTTGTCCAACTCAGTTGTCCATTATACTCATTGATCATAGATGAGCCTCACTTCTTTGAGCCAGCCATTTGCTTATATTAGTGTTTCTATAAGTAGTGAGTGAATGTCCATCTCTATTCGACCCTTATAGGTATGAACTAATGCTCCCAGATGGTTTCCACCTTCATGGAGGCTCTTCTCTTCTCTTCTTCCACCACCTTGATTGATAGGAAGGTAGTCTCGATAGAGAACAGGTCAACGAAACCAGATTCGGGGCCCCAGATTTTGATGATGGTGTCGCGTATTGAAGGTAACAAATGATGGTGTCATGTATCAAAGGTAATGAATGCTATTGCAAGCGATGTCTAGTGATGTTAGGTAGAGGTTCATCAACATAGGGGAGCAGGATGCATGCCGATACCGCCTCTATTAATGCAGCCTTGGCCTACGTCATGGATAAAGCATAACATGTACTTACACAGATAAGGTGTAACATGTACTTACACGGATAAGGTGTAGCATGTACTTACATAGATAAGGTAATTCCGAGAGGAGCTCTAGCAAGCCACAGTTGCTTTATCACTTCATCATGTTTTGCTTTATCACTTTGTTGTGTTTCATAGTGTTGAAGTTTTCTCCAGCAAGCAACAGTTGCTTATCACTTCATCGTGTTTCATCGTGTACACTTACTCACCTCCATCAATTTGATGATATTGACTTGGTCAACCGCATCCACGGCAGAAATAAAATACTGCTCTAGTAATCGAGGTAGGAAAAACCTAGGTGTTTCTATTCTCGATTACAAAACCTTTACACATATGAAAAAACCCCTTTACAAAACCTTTACTTTACTATATCAAAAATGGTGCTAAAATTTGTTTGAACGATATCAAGTGGTTTGAATTGAATTGAATTCTATCATAAAGTGTCATCTAAAACGATCTATTCTATCATAAAGTAAACTTGGTTGTAACATATAACAACATTACTAAATTCAATTCTGAGTCCTTCTGTCATGCTCTTTGATAGAGAGAAAAGCGTCAAATGCTTATTTTTGATAAGTGGTCTAGCGCATCGTTTCTGTGAAATGCTGCTCCATGGTATCGCTTCTATGAAATTCTACTCTATGGTATCTATGTAATGATACCCGCCAAACGGCAAAAAACCATGTACCGCTTATGCGAATGATAACTCTGATCTATGTCAATAGTGGCCTGTCTTGTCAACGTTACCCCACCTGAACCTATACTTTAGTTTCCTTCTATCTTGGGAATGACCTATGCCCGAATTGACATTATCCTCAAGTCCTTGCACAGCCAATGTGTGACTTGCTGATCTCCAAGAAGTGTGTAAGCTGCGTCCAACTGCCCCGCAATCAATGATGGATAGTATCCTACCCGTTTCAATTATGGATGTCTAATTTCCTAGACAGATGTTTAGTCCATCTCTGTTCTAGGTCTCTCTTCCCCCTTTCCCTAATTGCCCCTGAACTCACGGTTGCTAACGTCTGTGACCTTCTGTCACCTTAGGACCTCCTATACTAGGTCGTTATCAACTAAACAATTGTCCCTAACATGGTAAGTTAGTATACCAACAATAACATGTTGCCTACAGTGTTTCTTCTTGAGGACCCTAACGACCAAGCTACGCTGCTAGCCAACGCTAATTTCTAGGAAGCCTGTGACTCCCGTATCGTGATATGTTTCATACTTGGATGAGCTCTGATTCTAGTGAATAGAATTGGTGTGTGTTAATATAAAATAAAACACGACGGCTTTAGCGAGGAACGAGTCCCCAAGTTCCCCCTATTACACAACAAACATTCTTGCATGAGTTCCTTAAGGTCTATTAAAGGCTATAGCCTTTTGTTTGTTTTTGTCATGTAAAATGAATTCTAGTGATGTTTGTTCCTATTCTATGAGCCTTATTGTAAGAACCTATGCTCAGTCGAGCATAGCATAACTACATTTGTTAAGAAGATCATACTTCTTTTTGTGATGTCTTATGCACCTAATAGATTTTCCAAATATCGTTAATTGTACTAACATAGTGTCTGGTGGACGGAGGCTTCCTCTGGAAGAATTATGTTTGATTTTTCTAACTAATAAAGAAAATATATTTACAGTGGTCGACCTGTACCTGAAGTATTGTCATCATGTGGAGACGAGGTGTCTTGTGTGCAATATGAATATGAGTTGTATTGTAAACAATTTAATGCTGTAAACGAAATTCCCGCTTGTATCCTTCAATGCGCTTAGGCCCTGGCCCTCCTACATCATAATCTTCTACTCCTCGATACCTCCTAAGTCTCATCTTAGATCAAGCCCAATTAACATGCTAAATGTGCTAGTGATTGTTCTCATGGGTCCGTGAGACATGAAGCCTATAGGCTCATATTATCTCATATTATATTAATAAATGAAATGAAATGATCCCTAGTATTCACCTAAGTCATGCCAGTTATCAAGGGATCTACTATTGCAGCGGAGGGCCTAGCTACCCTTCTGAAATATAGGTCCACCTTAGCCATAACAGTCCCCAAGGTGATCCCCCTAGGAGATCGACCCTCGCCAACCTGCCAAAGAAAGGGCTAGCCTCACTATAACCGGTGGTAATGATTGGTCCTCGACTATAACCCATTATCCAAATCATGTATGCATGTACCTTCAAGTTCTAGACTGCTACACCCTAGATGCAATATAAATAATAGTGGTGTCCCTGCTCAAGGCAAGCTCATTTCCCGGAAACACTTATCTTAAAGGGGCTCGTGTAACGTTAATGCAGATCCTGGTCTCGCTCCACGTAAACACTTATCCCAAGAGAGTGTAAAAGGAAATACCTTTCCTAAGAAAACTTGGTAAGGAGAAGGTTGTAGATTAACAAATTTGATACAACAACAGCTAAGTTGTAAGAAAATGCCATTCATCAAGATGAAAGCAGCTCCTAAGGTAGCGTTTCGTTGAAATGATGTCCCCTGTTAGGCTTTAGATGAGACTATCCAAAGGTAACGTTTCACTACAATGCTTGACTCAAGGTAGTGTTTCAAGGAAACGCCATAGGCCAGTAACCCATAGAAGTAATAGCATAATGGATTGCCTCTCTAAAGAAGTTAGTTGCACCAGGTAAGAGCCCTTCCCTTTTTCCATCCCAAATAACGTCTTTAAGTATTCAACTAACCTTTCCCAAGTATTTACGTCCCCCTTCCCCCTAGATCTATAAATACATGCAAGTTTCGTCAATGTCTTAGCACAATGACGAACTATCTAACAAAGAATATCATGAAATTACAAAAAGTGAAAGAGTTCTGAACCCTTTTAAATATATAAAGTTTGATCAATATAAGCTCTGTATATGGAATGAGCGCACACTGAAGGAGAAGCAAATTCTTCGAATGAGCTTACTCATGGACCCTCCAAAAAGGTTTCTCATGGAAATTTTTAGAACAACGAGGTGTGATATTGCAAATCCCTCTTTTTGAGAACTATTATCTTAACTTAATAACACTACAAATCCCTCTTTTTGAGGACTATTATCAAAACACAACTAGGACAACCCAATCCAAAAATGGTTGAAATGTTGGTCTAAACCTAAGATTTTGGGCAATAAACAATTGATGCCTAGGGCGGACCAACAATGGAACGAATAAAAAGTCTAAACCCAGGGTTTTTTGGCATTTTGCATTTTTCCCTAGGGATTTGGTTGTATGAATCAATCAAAAAGTGTTTTCCCGAGGCTGATATTACACACCGATCTTGATAAAACCTAGGGAAAAGGTTGGTAGAATCCAAAGTCGGTGCGGTGTTTTCCTATGAAACAAGGGCACCATGGACATCTTCCCAAGGGAAACAAACCATGGAATGGCACCTCATTAAGTGTTTTTCCGTGAAACAAGCATAGTACAAAAGCATTGTCCCTGGTAATGTTGATGGTTACATCATTAGTACCTGCCTGGTTTTCTTTAATGCAAGGTAACCAGGGCCCCACACTATTTAACCAATAGAAACTACTTTTTTGTAAGGAGGGCAGGGAACGAGCAAAGTGAGTTACCCTTGAAGAGGGTGGCAGGAACAAGCAAAGTGAGTTACCCTTGAAGAGGGTGGCGGGAACAAGCAAAGTGAGTTACCCTGCTAGGGGCCATGGGGA
Source organism: Gnetum montanum (assembly GCA_015680685.1). Classification (NCBI taxonomy): domain Eukaryota; kingdom Viridiplantae; phylum Streptophyta; class Gnetopsida; order Gnetales; family Gnetaceae; genus Gnetum; species Gnetum montanum. The sequence goes on along the minus strand of MNCI01025192.1, from coordinate 6,089 downwards.
ACGAGCAAAGTGAGTTACCCAGAGTATCGTATTTGATATGTAATGTGAAATGTAGTCTTGATACGTAATGTGAAACGTAGTCATGCTATGCTATTAGCGATTAGAGTGCTAAGATGTTGTATGTCAATACTCACTTACATTTCTCTTTTCAAGACAACAGATAACATCTAGGTCCCGAAAATTCGATGAATATATTGAGTTCTTTCTTATATACGTACATAATTTCATGAAGCACTACTTGTGGAACTCAGTTCCCGCTACCGCTGTTGATAAGCTTAATAAGATAAGCTGGCTAGTTATCTAATAAGTTAGGGCTAGAGGACTTTCTGGTGTCGTATGTGCCCTGTAGGATTAGGACAAGCGCAGTGGCTTCTCCAAGCCACTGGGGTTCAAAACCCGACCGTGGGGTTGAACGGAGCCAATTCAAGGGGCTTGTCTACCTCAGCACAAGGACCCTACCCACTGCACTTAGGCGAGAACCACTCATGTCTCGACACTATGGTTACAAGCGTTACAGGCTACGAGCGCTACGATTACAGGCGTTACAGGCTACGGGCACTACGGTTATAGGCCACGAGCCTTTTCTAGCTTCATGTAGTCATGGACCCATGACTGCACTCACTAGCTAGCACCCATAAAATAGGAGAAAGGCCTCTTCTAAGACCTAGCATAGACGGATCCTCCTTGATTGATGAGAATTTTGTTCATTTAGGGAGGGCCTCGAAGGGGTGGGGAACGAGTCCCCGAGTTCCCCTAAGGTGCTAGCCGAGGCCTCCATATACACACTTCACAAAAACTTTCCCATAGTTATTGTGAATAGATTCCGTGTAGACATTTCCTAGTAGCCTTACTCGTAGATGTAGATTAGGATTCCTACCCTCCCATATAACGAAGTTGACTTAATCATCTCTTGTCATGGTACTAGAAGTACCCTGATTCGTATGATATGATTAGGGTATTTGTAACTCGCTCGCTTGCTCATATATGGAGGCCCGGCCGACTACAGGCTATATAAAGCCCGTCTCGTACAAGAGATGAATACTATCTCTTATGTGAGGATTAGAAAGCCTTAGTCGTATGTGGAGGTTCGTAAGGTTGCTCTTGCCCCTTTTCAGGATGATACTAGAGCTTCTGTCGATTATGGAGATACTCCCTCGAAAAGTGTTGGTAACAAACCAACACCATTATTCACTAACGAATATATCCCCATTTGATCTTAGACAAGTTCTTTGACTCATAGGGACATCCCTACCTGGGCATATAAAACCTAAAACTACAAACCCTTCTTGAAAGGGCGTATATTTTGATACATTTGACATTTATGTAGTCTAAAGAGTGGTTTGTCCCTCAAGAAGATGACCCAGAATGGGCCATTGCCATGCTCGCCTAGGCATAATCAAATTGGCCTTTGAGGTGCCTGCACCTCTTTGTACCACTACCCTCAGTAAACGAATCTCATCCTGCCGAGAGCAATCTTGATCCCAATGGAAGGAATCATCCAGTGTAGTTCACTTCGGTGTCAATTGTACCCGTGCAGGTGAACTATTGCTTGCCCTTCTCTTCTACCTTTCCCTTGATCTTTGGTGAAATCAACTCTCTCCTTTTTTTCTTCCCATTGTCGTGGGTTGTCCGTATCTTCGATAATGTTATTGTAGGCGGGGCCTCACTAATACATAACTCGGAGGAAAATCAACATAGGAGAAATCGCTCCACGAATGCCAAGGTCACTCCAGGGTTGTTCCCCTTAGTTACGCCCCTCCTCTGTTAGTGTAGTCTTTGCCTTATTTATCGCGAACTACTAAGTCCCACTTCATTAATCTGATAATTTGGAGGGGAACAAGAGATTGAACGAGTCAGGAGATGGAACCGTCCAAATCTGATAATCAACGGTGCATCTAAACCCTGTTTGATATAACATATATAATCAACGATGCTCCCATGCACACAAAATGATGCTTTTATGAAATGCACGTAAAATAATGTTTTATGTAACAATCAAACAACCACCAAAACTTTTATATATAACGTATATAACAAGTTATCAAAACAACAACCTATTTTATTCAAGCCGGGCAACTGAAACTACCTGTCATGATATGGACAGCTAAGAGTAAGGGAAACAAGTTCCCCCTAACCTTCTCAGGTTTAACCAAACCTTCCCCTGTACTAACTAAAATCAACCTTCGCTTCAATATAATGTAATGTATATTACCACGATATGAGATTTTGTTTATATGTATAATAAATATAATAACGATTGAGGAATTTACTCTAGGAGTACCGGATGTGGAATCTAGACTAGGTAACCTAGAAGCAGGCTTTGGGAAGTGAAGGTCGGCCCTAAATAAACAAATGGTTAGGGTAAGCAAAAGGCTAGCGTAAGCGATCCTCAATAGCCGTTGGACAGAAGCGCTCCTACGCCCCCTGCCAACATGCTTATCCGACCACGACTGCAGTCTTGCTGAAAAGTTACCGATTCCGAACCCTAAAGCAAAACTCTGCATCCCCAAAAGTAGCAGGCAACGAGCTAAAATATCTAGACCAGGTATAGAGCTGCAGTGCCTGAAAAGGCCCCCACGGGCTAGGGGGTACTCTTCTTCGCCCTCTATTCGCGGTCATGAAATGTCCCAGTCGTTTCGTGGAAACGCCAGCTTACATTATCTTTATAATTTTGTTCTGAAGAGGTTGAGTACTGCTGAAGAAGGACGACTTGAAGACAGAAGCCTAGATGCCTTATATAAGGCTATATGCCTATCAACGATGACTGAAGCGTGTATGCTTTCCAAGAAGGCTCGCTGCATCATGCCAACGATCCTGCCTGTACCTGTCTCGTGTCGTGCTCGTAAGTGGCATACTGCCAAGGTATTCATGTGTTAAGTATAAACAGCCAGACTATGATGCAAAGTAACAGTAAATGGTCCAAGCTTGGTTTTCACCTTCAATACACCTTGATAAAACAATACTTGAAACATCNCAACCTAAAAGAAACTTATGGCAAACAGTTCTGTAAACAAATGGTCGAAACTCGGATTTCACCAACAATACACCTGCCATTAAACAGTACAAGAAACACAGGCACCTGTCTCACGCTGAAATAGTGGAACTGCATCGTAAACTCAGATCTGGGTCATACCAATTCGACCGAATGTTTCGGTTGTTCATTCCAAAAGCACCGGGCAAGGTTGGACTGCGTCCAATTACAATCCCTCACAGGCACGACCGCGCACTACTTCGTGCGCTTCATCGGCACATTAACGGAAGCTTTGAGCCCCCTAATGTATCCAAGCAGTCATGGATTTTTGCCCCACCGTGGATGCCTTACGCTTTACGCCGACCTATGCAATTTTCAAGGTGTAAATAGAATTCAATTTATGGACGTGACTAAGTGTTTCGACACGATGGTACACGAGAAAGTGACTGAACAACTATCGATGGCCGGAGCGCCACCTGGAATTATAAGATTGATTTGTAACTATATGTGCAGCGAAATATTAGATAAGGAAGGTAAAGACTACACCAATAGGGGAGGTATCGGCATACCGCAAGGTGGAGCGATATCTCCCATGCTCATGAACTTATATCTAACATCGCTGGATATGGCTTGCAGCAACGTTCATTACCTTCGATACGCCGATGATATTATCATGGGTAGAAGCGAAGAAATGAGATTCATAGACTTAACTCCCGAAACGAGCAACCTGGAAATAACGTTAGTGGAAGAAGAAAAAGGCCCCCTTGAAGATGGCACCCATCTGGGAGCGTTGGTTCATTTCTCTCGCATGGGTAGAATCCATACTGAGGTGAACAACAAGAAACTCAAACAGAAAGGGCAGGCTCGTAGTGAAGTTCGTCACAGCAAAATGTGCTTAATGTCAGACGAGGCACTACTTCAATACATTAGTACCATTATGGTCGGCGTAGCCTTTTACGGAGGCTGCTTGAGCGTGAATCGTTTGAAAACCCGTTACAAATTCATACGAGACTTTCACCATCGCCTCGCGTGGTCTCACTTGTTGAGCCGTCATTCTAAGATTATGCAAAACAATTAGTTATATTACCGTAACTACCTACGTATTCCTACATATAAGGAGCTGCAGGCTAAAGTGAATAGATTATGCCTTCCGTTCCGTGTAGCGATCAAAGAAATCACAAGGTACCGTATCGGGTGACTAACCAAAAGTAAAGTTGTTACCTTTTGAAAGAGTGGTGTACCGTATCGGGTGGTCTACGGAAGACTTAGGTGCCCACAGGGTGCTTCTCCAAAGGATACGTGTCCTAAGGTTACATGTCTAAGTTCAACCTAAGGTACCCTTAGGTAACATGTCTACTTCCTGACATGTCTAAGAACCGTGTTTCCCCCCAAGGTAACACCAAATACATTTTTTTGATCACAAGAGAGATAGCAGCGTTGCCAAGGCACGCTACTGACACATAGTGCTCACAATAAGTGCTACAAGGATGTCACGTTACCAATCTACGCTACTTGAAGGTAGACAACGTACAACCAGAAGTACCTATTCTATAATTACCGAACATCATAAGTCCAAGCATGGACAAGTAGATACCTGAGAAGGTCACCCAACCTTGAATCTGGAAACCGAGTTCTGGACCTTGGCCTATGCCACAGAAGGAAGGGTAATGGCTTGGCCGTTTCCCTACTTCAAAAAGGTTGTCGTCTCCCCAAAGGGAAGGGTTACACTTTTCCCCTTGAGGACCTAGGGGCACACCTCGCAAAGACCCGAAGGTAAAAGCTTACAGTTGCTCACTATTGAACTTTGGAGCCGTTTGGGAACACCTACTTCCAGAATCTTGCTTGGGGGTTACTAGGACCCCTATGCTCTACGATTCCTAGCCTTTGGGACTTGCAACCGGGAGGGGAGGGGGTGCGGCACCCACTTTACCTAGGGATGGATGGGTACATAACCTTGAGCTGGTGCCACAGAAGAGCCCACGCTACCGTAAGCAATGTTTACACGTGTACCAAAAAAGGAGAAGCTTTGCTAAGCATCCTTGGGGAGCGCGGGCAACCCTTGGATAGCCTTAGGATTTGCTTTCACTTCCTTGGGGACACTTGTCCTTTACATGCTACCTATGGATAAGCTTGATGGGACACGCAGACCCTTGGGAGATACTTTTAGAGCTAGGGGACAACATCTCCTTTCAACATTTGCTTTGTGGAAAGCGGGATGGGACACACCAAGGATCTCATTACATGTAACCTATAACTCGGTTACTTTATCTACTCCTAGAAGCAAATCACCTTGTCGTTGAACCTGCACGGTTGTAGTGGTGCATCATCATACGATGTATCGATCCTAAACAAGAGTTTAGTCAATCTTGAGATGTATCGATCCTAAACACAAAATCAATCTTGAACCTGATCGCCTAGAGAGTTTCCTATCAACAAACCTAGGAAGAGAGGGCCCTGAAGGGGCAGGGTATGACCCCAGGGAGGGGAGTTCCCACAAGTAACACGAACCTAGTCCTAGCCCATCTCCCCACCCCAGGCACAAACTTGTGAGTGATTCGGCTAACTAACCAACCTTGCCTTTGGAATTAGAAACGGGGTATTCCCCGCCTAATAAGAAACGAAGAAAAGAATTGTGTTTCTTGCTTAAGGTCATTGGTAAACAATGGTACCAACTCTTGTTAGAATAAGGTTTTCAAAGGCTTCTTGGGGTTGCATTGAGCCATCCACACAGGTTCACGTCCACCTGATATGAAAGCTATCGTCTTGCTGGAAAGCTATCATCTTGCTGGTGGACCCTTCGAGTGGGCCCTTGGGGCGGGGAACGACAGTGACCCTGGAACAACTTCGAAGTTACCCCAGGTGCGCCCGAACCAGTAAGTAGCCAGAAACGGGCATAAACCCATTGGTTTACCCAAGGCCTTAAACTGGCGACATGTGACCCCAGTTAGCCATGTTTGACCTTGACACCCGATATAAGGTGAACTAGGGGAGAATAGGTATGCCTTGTTAGCAGCACATCATCAAGAATGGATTCAATCAACAAATTCCCCTTGCCTCTTGGATCCACTGGGCAAGTGGAAGACATTGAGAAGGGCTTCACATCCCTTGTAGGGCTTTG
>MNCI01025188.1:262154-301986 GCA_015680685.1 Gnetum montanum | reverse complement strand
TGTTATTTCTTACCTATTATTTATTACCTGCATTAGCGTGGCATGCGTACGACTTGATTACGAGCATTGACAAATGTGTAAGGCTAATCAAGGAATCAGTTGCTCATTGCGATTAGATTCTCTCACCCTTATCTCATAGAACACAGGACAAGTACAACTTGATTATGAGCATCTACGGATGTGTACGGCTAGTCAAGGAATCGACTGCTCATCATGTTTAGGCTACTTAAGTGTCTCAATATGACCACTTTGAGCACATGCATTACGTGTGGTGATCCCAGTAATGATTAGCATTTGGTAGCCACAGTTGTATAGTTTAGGGTATGTACGATAAGTGGGAATGGATGTTGATGCTAGTTAATTTAGACTTAGTCCTTAGTTAGAGTTAGTTAGCTCTCTCAACCCTTCACCTTAATAGCATAGGAGAAAAACTAGAAAAGATTATAAAAATCATATACCTCGGACTTACTTACCGAGACAACTACGAGTAAGTCTGGGAAGACAACAAATGATTAATCCCAAGTGTTCCATGGGGTGTGTAGGCATTTAGTCTATGGAGTTCGACCAGATCGCGCATGCTATGCTCATTTCGTATGGTTGAGTGTAGGGGTACCTCATCACTCATCAATTAGCAATAGCACAACTTCAACATGGAAGCACATAGAGAATTAATGAATACAATGGAGGAGGATTGCAGCTTGTGAATTACAACTGATGCATTAAGGATGTTTATTTGGGATCCTTTTATATTGTTTTTACGTTCTAATAATAAACCATAAAACAAATGATATGTACAAATATTAGTGGTAAGAGAATATGAATTGGATGGGATAAAATAGCATAACAGTATATCATGGTGGTAGGGAATATCGTGGATAGTGAAGAAAATCAAGGTAGATTTTCCTTCAATCACCTTATAGTTCTCCCTCTTGAAGGTAAAGTTTCTTTGATAACTAGTCTAAACCATTTTAGGAAATCAAGTTGAAAGAAGAACAAAGGTTGATTAGCACTAGAGAAACTTTTTAGCAAGTGATGAGTTAGTGAGTATGTCTATAGGATTTTTTTTAGTAGATATCCATTTTAGAAGAATCCTTTACTTTTGAATTTCCTTCCATATATAGTGATACTAAATTTTAATGTGCTTTGTTTGAGCATGAAAAGTTGGGTTCTTAGATATACTTACAGTACTTTGACTGTCACAACTAATATTTATAAGAGTCTAAGTGATGCCAAGTTTAGCTATTAGCCTTTGAAACCATATAGCCTCTTTGTATGCTAAGTTAGTAGCAACATATTCAGCTTTAGTACTAGATTAAGCAACACAAGATTGTTTTTGACTTTTCCAAGAAATAATACCTCCAAAAAGATTAAACACATATCCACTAGTAGATTTTTTACTATCAAGGTCACCATTTCAATTTGTATCAATGAAGCCATGAAGCTCAATGAAATCATTTTTGTAACAAATTTCATAACTCATGGTACCACAAAGATATCAAAAGACTCCCTTCACCACAATCCAATGTTGTTTCCCTAGATTAGATATACATGTACTAATTTTTCCAACAACGTAAGCAACATCAGGTCTAGAAAAGAGCATTGCATACATTAAACTATTGATAGCACTAACATATGAAATTTTAATTATAAGCTCTTTATCTTCTTTTGTTTCTAGATATTTTTTATTTGAGAGTTTACTACAAATTTCATAAGGATTAGCCACAAGCTTGCAATCTTGCATATTAAACTTTTTAAAGATATTTTCAACATATGCAAATTGTCAAAGCCAAAGCTTTTTATCAACCTTGTCTCTTTTAGTTTCCATGCCCACAATTTTTTTGTAGCACCAAGATCCTTCATCTTAAATTGAGAAAATACATGAAGTATGTCATTTCTTATTATTAACATATCATTGACATATAATAGTAAGATAATATATTTTCCCATATATTTTTAACATAGATATAGGAGTATTCTACACTTCTAATGAAGCCAAAATTTATCATGTGATCATTAAATTTTTTATTCCACAACCTTGGTGTTTATGTGAGCCTATATAATGATTTAGTAATTAATGCACCATATGTTCTTTTTCTTTTATTTTGTATCCTTTAAGCTAAAGTATATAGATTTCTTCCTCAAGATCACCATTTAGGAATGATGTTTTCACATTCATTTGTTCAAGTTTGAGATCACAAACTATTATAATGGATAGAAATGATCTTATGGATATTAATTTAACTAATAGAGAAAAGATTTCATCATAATCAATTCATTTTTTTGAGAATATTCTTTAGCTATAAGTTGAGCCTTGTATTGTTATCTAAATTATATTCTATACATCCATTTATTTTTTATGAGTTTCCTACTTGGTGGAAGTTCAAGCAATTCCTATGTATAATTCTTATGAATTAATGACATTTCAGCATGGATTTCTTATTTCCATTATGTGTTTTAAATAGATGAACATCTCATCATATATTGATGGCACATCATTTTCAATAAATAATACATATTCTTTCAGATGGTAATTTTCTTATACATGTTAAATGTCTTAATGGCTCATTTTCACTGAAATTATTTTATCCCTCTTCATGTTGTTCTTTCTCATTGATAAAACCTTTTTATCATAGGCCACAATATCGTATCTACAACGTCACAACCCTGCATACGTCATTGTTGATGGGATGTAGAGGATCATAGTCAACACTATAAATACCAACCCTTAGTCACCTCAAAGGAACAACTTTCATTCCATCCTTAGCAAAGTTCTTGCAATTTTTTTTGTGACTTAGACTTAGCAATAAATTAAATGCCTATAGTGTGGTGCCAAATAGTTGTATAGAATCTTTGTTTGAGTAGATTGTACTTGGCCACAATTCATGGCTGGAAATAAAGATTAAGATTATTTCTCACAATTGCAGCATTACACTTAGTTTTTCTATTTTTACTTAGTCATTTTTTTTACTTAGTTTAATTTCCATTCCTTTAATATGTTTACTTTACTTTAGTTCTTTACATTTCTTAAGTACTTTACTTTTCTCACATTTACTAGTAAGAAAAAATTAGTATGATTGGTTTTGAGCATTAAGTGTAATCGTTTGGTAACCTAGTAGTGGCTTAACTTGATTTGCTTAGTAGTGAACTTACTTGATGATGAGTCATCAATTGGCTAGGGTATCTTACAACAAAGTCAATTTTTGATTAGCTTTGATATCCTGGCCTCGATATCTTAGCCCCAATATCTTAGCCTTGATATTGGATACATGATATCACGTATCCAATATCGAGTCACATGCTACATTATTAAATATCCAACATCATGAGGTATGTGTCATCCTATAAATATAACACTTGGGCACATAGTTTGGACATAGGTTTTTTTTAGTAGAGTAGCCAAACTCTTATAGTTTTATTCCATAATCTTAGAAAATAGTCAGTAAGTGACTACAGAGTGGATTTAAGTCAGTTGTATGGAGTCTTATTCAAGTGGTAATGTACCTAGACACATTCCATGAATGACAATAAGATTGAGATTGATTCTTAATCATTGCAACATTTTGACTTAGATTAGATTTACTTTCCATGAAATTTACTTTTCATGTACTTGGTTAATATTTACATTTCCATGCATATTAATTAAGCACATAAGTACAACCACTTTGAGCATAATGATTGGTAACACAACAATGTTATACATATTCAAGATGTGCGTAGAAAGTGGGATCGAATACTTATGTTAGGGTAGTTGATTATTAATTGGCAATCATATTAGTTGAATTGATTATAAATTGAGTTTCAACCTATTGTTAATTGTAAAAAAATAAAATATAAAATAATAAAAATCATATGCCTCACTCTGGACTAAACCATATGTGACAAAGCTGGCACTAGTCTAAGTGGGAAAGACAATGAATTGTGATCAAGGCATAGCAATCTAGATGCCACAACTAGTCCCATCTATGGAATTTGACCAAATTGTGCATGAATACTTTTAATTTGTATGGTTAAACATAGGGGTACCTCACTACTCATCATTGGTGCTATTATCGAGGATGGTGCTAGGTATCTAGATTAGTTATATCACAAATGATCACTATAAAAGTATTAACGATTTATCTTTAGAAAAGATTAATATTTTAAGTTACACACATTATTAGAGAAACCCATGTCTACTTCACACAAGACCAATAATGCATCGAATGATGAGAACACTCGTAGGAGAAATAATAGGATATATACTGAAGAAAATTGGAGTGAACAACCTCAAACAAGGGTTTCCTATGCTCATGGAGACCCTTACTACACTCAAAGACTACATTCAACTAGGGTAGAAAATCCTAGAGGAGATGGAAAAAGTCATAGAATAAGGATGGCCTCAAGGCCTAGGACCTCCTCTAAACCTAGACAAGATAAATCAAAGGACCAAAGGGAGAACTATAAGAGCCATGGCGATTCTCCCAGTTCCTCATATTTCTCTTCCTCTTCAACATCTAGTTATGATAAAGATGAATGCAGATATAGAGATAGAGTGCTACTATAGGGTCAAGACAAAAATAGAAATTGAACCCAAGGGAAAAATCAAAGGCATCAAAATGAGCATAGAAAATATTGACATAATCAAATGAATGGAAATAGAAATTTTCATCACAACATGTTTGATGATAATGAACCCTTATTGGCCACTAAGAGCCTGATGCAGATCACAGAAGTAGTTAAGATACCTTATATGCATCATAAGGAAAGTCACCTACCTAGGCTTGATATGAATAATATCCCTAAGTTTGCAGGAGGTTATGATTCTGATCCACAACATCATCTAGAATCCTTTCATGATGCATGTGCCTTTTACAACATTAAAAGTGGATGGCAAAAGCTTAAGCTCTTTCATAGGACACTAATCAATATAGTCAAAGTGTAGTATAGATCGTTGAAACCAAATTCAATTCAATGGTGGTCCACATTGCTAGAACTTTTCAATGAGAAATACCAAACCTATGCAAGGGTGTCCAACCTAAGGAGATAGATCCAAGGATGGGTTCAAGAACAACATGAATGCTTGGACATGGCCTTAGATAGATATTATTCCCTATTGAATAGATGCCCAGGCCATGGTTTCTCTAAGGAAAGGTAACTTTTCCACATCATAGATGGGCTTCGTAATAAAATAAGGGAGACCCTTGGGATGTATTATCTAAGTCAATTATATGAGCTACAAACCCATCAAATCCAAGATCTAATCAAGCATGTGGAAAAAGAAGAAAAAGAGCTATGCAAATGGGAAAATGTTGAGGAAAATAATTGGGACCTAACTCTTCAAAAGAAAAGTGTCCATATTTATGATAAGGAAAAAGAGGCAGCTATCATAGAGGAGAGATTAGTGCAAAACAAATCAAGTGATCACAATAAATGGGAGAAGCATAGCCAAGAAATAGCTACAAACACTTTTCGGAAAATAGGAAAAATAGCTGAAGGAAGTGAGGCTATAGACTCAACCACAGATGAAGATAATGGATGTGACATCTGCATATATGACCATCTGAAGGGTCATTACTTGATCTTGTTGCATCTACATGAGTATTGGGTAGGGGCATTAAATCTAAAGTTTTTATAGAAGAACATGCATAGGAGATTTCCTTTTCCACAATGTAATTTTAGATAATCCTACAACCAACTATACTATCGTAGTGGGACTTCTTATTGGCCTCAAAACTACTATCAATTGTAGTGGCAAAACCCATAGTCATAGGGAAGGCCATCATCAAACCAGTCCTACCCTTACTACCTTCAGAACCCATACAAAAATTATGTTCAACAAGCTATTTCCCCAACTAGTTCTACTTTACCTCAAATCACTATTACCACTCTCCCAAATATCATCATCTTGCAACATCTTATTTGAGATCACCACCTCACACCTCTCACCCTACATCATATCCTCAATATTCTCATACCCACCTTCATCATATGTCACCTCCAACAACATAGGAAGGTTTAGCATCACAACATCAACAAAAAAATGCCACTTGTGCTGTGAATGTGCATAAACATGTTGATACTCGTAGGTCCCCACTATAAATTCAAAAGCATCCCTTCTTTAGGAAAGGCCATGGGTAGAAGCAAGACACTCATGGACCGACCACATCATTTGAACTAGCACAATGCCAATATGATGTAATGCCTCCCTTTCACAACCACTATCTCCTAATCATATGCAAAAGCCAACACCCATTACCATTCCAACACAAGACATAAACGATAAACCTATCATTGTGGAGAGACAGAAGAATCCATGCATCACCAATAATGATAAAGGTGTATTTGTGGGCTAGAAGTTTGAAATATTAACACAACCCCTATATTTATCCACCATAAAGTTTAGGAGAAAGTGTATGAGAAAAAGCTAGTCTACCTAGTAGCCACTAAATTAGAAGATACCCAGTGGCTTGAAAATGAGAATATAAAATTATTTCAAAGATGCATGGAAGTAATTGATTTGCTTATTAGTTCTAGAATTTTATGATTCTTTATATGTTTTTTATTTCTTAATATTTTTCTTTTCATTATATTTTTCTCCTTTCTTGAGTCATTCTCTTTATGTTTTATGAATGTATTTTATGCAGAATTCAACAATATGTGTTGGGTTTTTGTGCTATGCTATCAAGATGATTGGGTAAGTAATTGTGTAAAGCAGTAAGACTTCATCCATCCCTTGAGTTCTTTGAATAAAAGGTATTTTTTATGGAAACAATTTGGTTCTTCTTTTATGAAACTAAAATTCATCAATGATCATTATACCTTGAAGAAAGAGGGAATGACCAACTGGGAATGGCAAAGGATGTGACCTTAAGGGGACTTGTTGGGTTTTCTTCTTAACTTCCTTCATGTGGTTTATGACTTTTCTTGGAACATATCATCACTCCTCCATCGACCAATAAAAAAGAAGCTCTATCTTTGCATGGTGTGGTTCCCGTCCAAAGAAAAAACACAAGACAAAGAAAAAAAAAGAAAAAAAAAAGGAAAAAAAGAAAAAGGAAAAATAAGTAATAAACAAGAATGAAAATTCAAAACACACCTCTTAGACACAATAATGGGCTATAAGCATTGATTATGGGGCTGGAAAGACATGTTACCCATGCCTAAAGACACCCCTATAACTAAGGCCCTTCCATCCTTCTTTTTTCTCTCTCTCTTTTTTTGGAGTGATGATTGTTCTTTGAGGTGGTTGTTGACTCATGCTAGTTAGCAAGAAGGAACACATTAATGTGAGGTCATTGTTCATGGTATGGACTTGGTCTGAACTTGGATGGATGGGTATGTTGATCATTTTAATCACATTTTTCACAAGAACCTATTATGGACATGGTCAAGTACCTTACATCCCAATCTTTGCAATCTCTTCTCACCCCATTATTTACCTCACTGCAACATCCTAACCATGGTAGTTGTGTGTTGTTTGGAATAAATGCATGATCTACATTTAACTTCTTGGGTGCCCACAAACATCTATAAAAGTGGTTATGCAAGAGCATTATGGCAGGAGCTTGCTTTGGGGAGGATCCACTTGCATAAATTTTGTTGATCATGGCCTTGAACTAACCTTCACATCTTCTAGAACATTAATGATAGTTTCTCTAAATTTATGCATAATTTTGGGATTACTTCTCATCCCTTTCAATTACGTTTTTACTTTCTCCTACTCCTTTGGTAAAATATCCTTCAAGTTCAATATTTATTGGTCATATTCTGAATTAGACCTTTTGTTTCAATTGTTTGAAAACCTACGTTATGCTTATTAGTCATGGAAGCTAGGAATGTCCACTTTGAAATTTTTCTAACATCCTATTTTTGAACATCATAGTAACTAATAGTAATTGATCAAAATAGTATGAACAACTTGATTATTTTAGTTACCTCATAGTTTTGGGCACAACATGCTATAATCATCTTGTGCTTAAATGAAAACTAAGGGATCTAAAAAAGGGTTAATTATTAAGAAAAATTTACCAAAACTAATGTTGATCCTTTGATGACTATAGGTGATGCTAAAAGAAATGCCTAAGGAAGAATATTTTTTTGCTAGGCATGAAAATGAAGCCAAAGGGGGTGGGGGGAGGAGACAACAAAGGATATGTCCATGGACACATCGTAGCACATACAAGATAGCAGCTCAAACTTCGCATGTTTGCTAGATCCATGGGGTGATGAGAAGAAATTTCAATTCATCCTTTAAGAATGTTTTGCATAAATAGAGAAGCATCGACATAACAATCAAGGTTGAAATTTTTCCACTACTAGTGAGAATACGAAGAATCATCTTCAGTAGATTTTTGAAGACCTTTGTAAATTTTGTAATCTTCAATGTTTGTCTAATCTTTTTGTCACTTTGTCATTTTGTATGCATCCAATAAAATAAAATTTTGCAATGTGACACTCAAAGTCAGTTAGTAGTTTTCATATCAGTCAATAATCCCATACATTCCCAATATTTTTTAAGGAACTTATTCATCATTTTTTTAACTTGAGGATGAGTTTTCATTTAGATGTGGGGGTATGATGAGTCATCAGTTAGCTAGGATATCTGACAAAAAATTCAATTTTTGGTTAGCTCTAATATCTTGGCCTTGATATCTTAGCCTTGATATCTTAGCCCTGATATATTGGCCCCAATATCTTAGCCCTGATATCAGATATGCAATATCAGGTATATGATATCAAGTCACATGCTACGTTATCAAATGCTTGATATCACGGGGTATGTGTTGGCCTATAAATACAATGCTTGGGCACATAGTTTGGACATAGGGTTTTTTTAGTAGAGTAGTCAAACTCTTATAGTTTTATTTCATAATATTAGAGAATAGTTAGCAAGTGCTTGTAGAATGGATCTAAGTTAGTTGTATGGAGTCTTATTCAAGTGGTAATGTACTTGGACACATTTTATGAATGGTAATAAGAATAAGATTGATTCTTATTCATTATATCACTTTGACTTAGATTAGATTTACTTTCCATGCATTTTACTTTTCATGTACTTAGTTAATATTTACATTTCCATGCATATTAATTAAGCACATAAGTATGACTGCTTTAAGCATGTGTATANTAATATTTACATTTCCATGCATATTAATTAAGCACATAAGTATGAATGCTTTAAGCATGTGTATAACTCTTGGTAATCCCAGCAATGCTTAACGTTTGGTAACCCAACAACGTTATACATGTTCAGGAAGTGCATGAAATGTGGGATTAGATAGTTATGTTAGGGTAGCTGATTATTAATTAGTAATTAGATTAGTTGAATTGATTATAAATTGAGTTTCAATTTATTATTAATCATAGAAAAATAAAATATAAAATAGTAAAAATCATATGCCTTATTCTAAACTAAACCATACATGAAAAAGCTACTACTAGTCCATGTGGGAAGATAGTGAACTATGATCAAGGCATAGCGATCTAGATGCCACAGATAGTCCCATCCATGGAATTTGACCGGATCATGCATGAATGCTTGTGATACATATGGTTGAGCATAGGGGTACCTCATCACTCATCAATTGGTAATCCTAGTAATAATTATATGAGCCCAAGATGTGTATGTAAAACTAGGAGTAGATGATTATCACCATAGGATAGGATATATTTACATTTTTATCATCACTTAGACTTAGATTGTATTCTCATTTTTTTCATTATGAATACAGTTAAGAGTAATTTTATCCTACAACATCATGATATCATATACCTCACTGAGAGCTAAACCATACTACTCATACTTCACTAACAGAAAGTGATGAGAAGTGAGGTATCCCTATGCTCAACCATATGAATATGAGTGTATATGCATGATCTGGTTGAACTCCGTGGATGGACTAGTTGTGGTACCTAGATAGTTACATGTTGATTGTAGTTAGCTATCTTTCCACTTGGACTAGTAGTAGCTTTGTCATGTATGGTTTAGTAGAGTGAGGCATATGATGTTGTCCTAATGTTATGTTGCTCTTGATAATAGAAAAGATAAATTGATTAAAATAATAATGGAAGAAAAACCTAAATTAGCCTATGGTGATGGTATATGTCCTTAATCATTCATACACATCTTGTACTTTATGGGATTATTACTGGGTATGCTAATTATTCACACTTAAACACTCGTGATTAAGGTGTACACATTTCACTTAATGACAAGAAAAGTAAATAACAATAAATCACACTATTAACTAAAGAAGGCATTATATAATTAAAACAACAAAAATTAATCTAAGTGAATGCTGCAATGATGAAAGTAATCTTGATATTTATTGCTAGTCATGCACGTGTCCAAGTACGTCACACTCAAACAAAGGTGTCGTGTAATTACAAATGTTACACTGTGGGCATGCACTGGGAATAACTAGCTTGAAAGAAAGATATTGAAAATTTAAAACTAAACTACCAAAAGAACTCGAAAGAAAAGGACTTCCCTCCAAAAATTGTCAACTATGCACTTGAGTGTTGTATTTATATGCTAACATAGGAATCACGATATCGGGTATACGATATTGTATCTAAGCCATGATTCATCACAAAGTGAGAAGATAATGATCATGAACCAATCATCAACCACTAACATACTTACATTGTCCATCCACAAATTCATGCACTCATAACTTATATGGTGGATTGTTGGAATACCTAGCCATTCATCATTTGCTCCATTTTTGAGGATGTGTTAGTGTTTGCTTAGTAGTTGATTTTATAAAGTTCATTGTATTAAGAATTAAAAATTTTATCTTTCACACTTGAATTAATTCTTTTAATAGATACACATACTTAAGTGTGTAAAAAACATAATATGGCTTCTACACTTAAAGAAAAGTCACCACCTACCAAAGAAACTCATAAGAGTCATGATAAAGGGTATGATGAAGAAGACTGGAGTGTGCCCATTCAAACTAGAATTTCATATGCTCATACAGATTCGTACTATCCTGATTTCACATTTTTCTTCCATCAACATGAATAGCTAAGATGGATAGATTTGCAGAGTAATGTTGTTTTGTCTCTTGAATGTTCTACACAAGCAATTTTACAAGAAATATTAATGAGGTTGAACCTTGGTTATGCACAATAAGGACACCATGTCACTAAACACATGACTAGGCCATATCAACCTACAAAATCACAAGTAAGAAGGGATGTTGCTATGGAGACAAGACATGAGCATAATAAAGGAAACAAATTACCTCACACTATTTTCCTAGATGAAACAAATGATAATATGTTCATAATGGAAGAGCCCCACCAAAATCATGAATCTCATTCACATCTTTCTAGAGGAACCTATCAACATACAATTGCACTCAACCCTTGTGGAAACACCTAGGATAGGTACTAAAGACTCCGAAATTAGGTGAAGCTCAAAACCTAGAGCTTCTATAGAAACAAAAGAGAATGAATCACGGAGTCATAGAAGGAGAACTAGCCAATACCATTCTCCAAGTGCTTCCTCTTCCTTCTTATGTTCATTTGTGAAATTTAACAAGAGGAAATAAATATCAAGAGATTATGATAGGGAAAGACAAGGAAACCATAAGAGACATGTACATCGAAGAAGGTATCCTAATGATGAAAAAGATAATTATGAGCAAAGAAGAGAGAGGATTAGGCATGAGCAAAGGGAGTGACACTATGAGCATCAAAGGATTCATAACTATAATAGAGTCTATGAACATGAAGATCATGATGAATCCCTAATAACCATTCATAATATGATTAATATAAGAGAAGCAGTGTATATCCATACCAAGCACATGAGGGATAGTTGCATTAAGTAATTAGATATGAACAACATTCTCAAGTTTGAAGGTTGATACAATGTAGATTCACAACATCACCTCCAAGCATTCCACAATTCTTGTGCCCTTTAGAACATTAAGAATTATTGGTAGAATTTGAAGTTGTTTCCTAGAATGCTCATTAAGGAAGCAAAGAGCTGGTATCAATTCTTAGAACTAGAAATAATTCAAAGATGGAGTACCATGCTAGAGCTTGTTAATGACAAATATCAAACTTATTCAAGAGTGTATAATTTAAAAAATTAAATTCAATGATAAAAGTAAGTAACACCTAAATCCATTGATGCAAAAATGGGTAGGTATTATTCACTACTACATAGATGCATAGGCCATGAATTGTTTCAATGGAAATAATTCAGGCATATCATTGATGGATTAAGGAAAAAAACTAGAGAAACTCTTGAGGTATATGCCCAAGGTAGGTTATCTAAAATGACAACTGATGAGAAGGAAGGTACCCACTACGCCCAATCATACGAATCATAAGTGTTCACATATGATCTAGTTGAATTCCATGGATGGGACAAGTTGTGGCATCTAGATTATTATGCCTTGATTGCAGTTCACTGTCTTCCCACTTGGACTCATGGTAGCTTTGTCATATATGGTTTAGTCAAAAGTGAGGCATATGATTCTTGATGTTGTTGTGGCCTTATGCTACTCCTAATAATAATAGAGAAATCAATTGTTTAAACTAATTAACAATGGAAAGTAAAGTCTAATCTAGTTTATGGACAATGAGTGTCCATTCCCAACTTGCTGTACATGTCCTGAACCCATGTATCCACTACTAGGATTAGCAAGTGCTATGCTATTGGATGAACCAAGGAATAACATTGTTGGGATTACCAAGTGAATTTGTGTTTATGCTCAAAACTAGTCATGCTCATTCCATGAATTCATTAATATGCATGGAAATGTAAATATTAACCAATTACATGGAATATAAATTGCATTAAAAGTAAATTTAATCTAAGTCAAAGTGCTCTAATAAATAAGAATCAATCTTGATCTTATTTTCATTCATGGAATGTATCTAGGAACATTGCCTCTCAAATAAGATGCCATACAACTGACTCAGATCCACATTGCAAGCACTCGTTAACTATTGTCTAAGATTACAGAATAAAACTGCAAGAGTTTAGCTACTTTATTGACAAAAAATATTGCATAAACATGTCTGTGAGTGCATATTTATAGATTTTATTGCTAGGCTACATCAACAGGGCCTCGTCAATGCATGAAATGATGCATTGATAGGGATAAGGCCTAGTTGATGGGGCCTTGTTATTAGAGCCTTGTTGTCGAAGCCTTCTTATCAAAGCCTTGATATCAAGGTTAGGATATTAGAGCCAACCAAAAAGTTGACTTTTTACTAGATAACCTAGCTAATTAATGACTCATCATATCCCCATGATTGAATAAAAAATTCCTCAAGTTAATAGAATAGGATTGAGCTTACTTTACAAAATTGGAAAGGTATGGAATCATTGACTGACACTAAGTATTGATTGACTCTAAGTGCCACATTACAAATTTTATTTGAGAGGATGCATACAAAATGACAAAGTGATAAAAATACTAGACAAAATTTGAAGATTAAAAATTTGTAGATTCTTCAAGAATTCACTGAAGATGATTCTTCTTATTTCCACTAGCGATGGTAGACTTCCAACCTAGATTGTTATGTCAATGCTTCTTTGGTTATGTGCAACATTCTTGAAGGATGGACTGAAATTTCTTCTCATCATCTCATGGATCTAGTAAACATGTGATACTTGAGCTACTATCTTTTATGTGCTACGATTTGTCCATGGACACATCCTTTGTTGTCCCTCTCTTGGCTTCATTTCCATGCCTAATCAAAGACCTTCTTCCTTATACATTTCTTTTAGCATCACTTGTAGTCACCAAAGGATCAACATTAGTTTTGGAAAATTTCCTTAATAATTTACTCTTTTTGAATCCCTTAGTTTTCATTCCAGCATAAGCGAATGATAGCATACTATGCCTAAGGGTATGAGGTAACTAAAATCATCAAGCTGTTCACATTATTTTGATCAATTACTATTAGTTACCATGATGTTTGAAAATAGGATGTTAGAAAAATTTCAAAATTTTAAAGCAGACATCCCTAGCCCCCATTACTAATAAGTGTAACTTCGGAGGCACATAAATTTTCAAATAATTAAAACCAAAGGTCTGATTCAAAAGATGGCCAAGAAATATTGAACTTGAAGGATATTTTAATAGAAAAGTAGGAAAAAAGGTGAAAAAGTAATTGAAAGTGATGAGTAATCCCAAAATTATGTGTTAATTTAGAGAAACTATCATTAATGTTCTAGAAGATGTGAAGGTTAGTTCAAAGCCATGATCAACAAAAGTTATGCAAGTGGGTCCTTCCCAAAGTAGGCTCCTACCATAATGCCCTTGCATAACCACTTCTATAGATGTCCATGGGCACCCAAGAAATTAAATGTAGACCATTCCTTTATTCAAAACAACATACAATTGCTATGGTTGGGATGTTTTACTATACTACACAAAACCAAAAGGCTCATAATCGCATACAATAGTGAGGTGAATAATGGGATGAGAAGGGATTGTAGAAATCGAGATGTAAGGTACTTGACCATGTTCACAATAGGTTTTTGTGATAAATGTGATTAAAATGGTTACCATACCTATCTATCCAAGTTTAGAACATGTCCATACTAGGAACAGTAACCTCGCATTTCCCTCCTACCTATCACCATGAATCCACAACCAACTCAAAGAACAATCATCACTCCAAAAAGAGAAGAAAAGAGAATAAGAAAGGAAGGGCCTTAGTTAGAGGAGTGCCTTCAAGCATGAGTAACATGTATTTTCAGCCCCATAACTAGTGCTTGTAGCCCATTATTGTATCCAAGGGGTGTGCTTTGAATTTTCATTATTTTTTCTCTTTTCTCTTTTTTTTTTGTTATTTTTTTAAAAAAAAATTGATGGGAACCATGCCATGCAAAGAAAAAGCTTTCTTTTTATTGATTAATGGAGGAGTGATGATACATTTCAAGAGGAGTCATAAATCACATGAATGAAGATAAGAAAAAAACCCAACAAATCTCCTTGAGGTCACACCCTATGCCATTTCCAGCTGGTCATTTCCTCTTTCTTCAAGGTACAATGATCATTGATTAATTTTAGTTTTATGAAAGAGGAACCAAATTATTTCCATGAAAAATAACTTTTATTTAGAGACCTGGAGGGGTGGATGAGGTGGTCTCATTGCTTTACACAATTACTTACCTAATCATCTTGATAGCATAGCACAAAAACCCAACACATAGCATTGAATTTTGCATCATGACTTGGCAATCTTATTAACAAAAACATGAAATACATTCATTAAACATAAAGGGAATGAATCAAGAAAAAAGAAAAATATAAAGAAAAGAAAAATGTTAAGAAATGGAAAACATACGAAGAATTAGGAAATTTTGAAAGAAATAAGAAAATGATAAAAAAATGTAAAACAAAAATAGGGTGAAAAAAACTTATTAGTTATTGAACCAAGACGGAGCATCTCCCCCATGACTAATCTTATGGCTACACATTTGAGAGATGGACTGTACAATCCCCTAGTTATACACCACCATTTTCCCATCTATCATTGTTATTGATTTAATTAATTATGTGGTAGCACATCTAACATTGGTGATAATCTCATTTGGATCATTTGAAGATGTATCTTCATATAGACTTGAAGGTATTTCTATTTTTGGGGGTCTAGATGTGTTTACTTCTTCTTCTTGATTTTCTATTTTAATTCCTAAGTCTCCATGTTTAATATCCTTCTCCTGTGTATAATCAAAGTGTAAGATATTTGTGTCTAAGTCCTTTGTTTGGTCCATTTTCTTATGTTTAGAACTAATAAGTAGATCAGTTGCATCCATGCATCTTTGAAATAATTTTATATTTTCATTTTCAATCCACTGGGTGTCTTTGGGTTTAGTGGCTACTACGTAGATTGGTTTTTTCTCACATACTTGCTCTTGAACTTTGTTGTGGGCTGTGTTAATATTTTTAATTTTTAGCCTATAATTGCACCCTTTACTATTAGTAGTGATGAATGAATTCTTTTGTCTCTCTATAGTGCTAGATTCATCACTTCTATTAGGTGTTGGAGTAATGATAGATGTTGGCCTTTGCATAGGATTAGAGGACATTGGTTATGGAAGGAAGGGTGTTTCACTTAATTGGTATTGTGCTAGATTGGATGAATTAGTAGTTCCACAAGTGTTGTGCTTATGCATGGGAACTTTCCTAAAGAAATGAGATTTTCTAGTTTGTAGTGAAAACCTACTGACATTATCATTTCTATGTATGTTTGTAGCACAAGTGACATTCCCTTATTCATGTCATGGTGCTGAACCTTTCTGTGTTGCTGTTGGTGACATATGGTGGAGGGAAGTATGAGAATATTAAGGATATGATGAAGGATTAGAGGTGTGAGGTGGTGATCCTTCAGAAGATGTTGTGCCATGATGATATTCAAGGGAGTGGTAGTAGAGATTTGAAGTAGAGGACATAGAACTAGTTGGAGAAATAGGTTGTTGAACATAATACTTGTATGGGTTCAAGTAGTAGTAAGGGTAGTGCTAGTTTGATGATGGCCTCCCCCACAACTATGGGTTTTTCCACTACGCTGGATGATAGTGTTAAGACTAATACGAAGTCCCACTAGGATGGTATGGTTGGTTGTAGGATTATCTATAATTACCTTGTGGGAAAGGCAATTTTTTAGGTATTTTCTTTTATAAAAACTTTGGATTCAATGCAAAAGCACAATACTCATGTAGATGTAACATGATTAGGTAATAGCCCTTTGGATGGTCATATAGGCAGATGTCACATCCATCATCTTCTTTTGTGGTTAAGTCTATAGCCTTTTCTTCTATAGCCATTTCCCCTATTTGTCGATACGTGTTTCTAGCTATTTCTTGGTTCTTCTTATTCTATTTATTGTGATCACCTAATTCATTTTGTATTACCTTTTCCTCTAGAGTTTATACAAAAGTTGTAGCTTTTTCATTTATCCACTCTGACATCCTACCTAGCCCTACCTAGAGTTCATCAAGAGATTGTTGTAGTGGCAAGGTTTGTTGTGAAATCACCTTATGGAGAGCTGCCTCTTTTTCTTCATCATAGATATGGACCCTCTGCTTTTAAAGAGTTGGTTCCTAATGATATTTCTCAACATTCTCTCATTTACATAGCTCTTCTTCTTCTTCTTTTGCCACTTTCTTGATTAGCCTTTATATCTAATGGGCTTTTAATTTGTACAATCAACCTTGAGCATACATCCCAAGGGTCTCCCTCATTTCATTACGAAACCCATCTATGATGTGGAAAAGTTGCTCTTTTTGAGAGAAATCATGGTCAAGAAATCTATGTAGTAGAGAATAGTATCTATCCAAGGCCACATCCAAGGGTTCATGATTTTCTTGCTTCCACCCTTGGATTTGTTTTCTTAGGTTGGACACTCTTACATAGGTTTGGTATTTTTTTGTTGAAAAGTTCTAGCAATAAGAGCTTAAGCTTTTGCCACTTATTTTTGATATTTTTCAAGGCACATGCATCATGGAAGGCTAGTAAGTGATGTTGTGGATCAGAATCATAGCCTCCCACAAATTTAGGAATATTATTCATATCAAGCCTTTTTATGCAACTTTCCTTATGATGGTTATGGGGTATCTTAACTACTTTTATGATCTACATCAGGCTCTAGTGGCCAACAAGGGTTCATCATCATTAGATGTGGCATGGTAAAAATTGCAATTTCTATTTTCCCAATTGTGGTGGTTTTGGCTATGTTCATTTTGAGGTCTTTGATTTTTCTCATAGTTTTGATTTCTACCCTTATTTCAACCCCATAGTGGAGCTTTGTTTCTATGCCTATTTTCATCTTTGTTAGAAATAGATGTTGAAGAGGAAGAGAAAGATGAGGAACTAGGAGAGTCTCCATAGCTTTTATAGTGTTCCCCATGGTCCCTTGATTTATCTTTTCTAGGTTTTGAGAAGGTCTTATACCTTGCGGCCTCCCCTAGTCTAGGACTTACTTCATCTCCTTTAGAATTATCTACTTTAGGTGAATTTAGTCATTGAGCATAGTCAAGGTGGTCATGAACATATGAAATCCTTGCATGAGTTTGGTCACACCAATTTTCTTTAGTATATATCTCATTGGTTCTCCAATGAATGTTCTTTTCGTATGATGCATTATCACTTCCTCATGAAAGAGACATTGTTATTCATTTATAATATGTGTGAATTAGTATTTTCTCAAAGATAGTTTGTTAATGCATTTACATTGATCGTGTATGATATAACTAATCTAGATAACTAGCACCATCCTCGATAACGGTGCCAATGATGAGCGATGAGGTACCTCCTACAACCAACCATACAAATCACAAGTGTTCACATACGATCTAATTGAATTCTATGGATGGGACTAGTTGTGGCATCTAGATTGTTATGCCTTGATCATAGTTCCCTATCTTCCCACTTGGACTAGTGGTAGCTTTGTCATGTATGGTTTAGTCCAAAGTGAGGCATATGATTCTTGATGTTGTTGTAGCCTTATGCTACTCCTAATGATAATAAAGAAATCAATTATTTAAACTAATTAATAGTGGAAAGTAAAGTCTAAATGAGCCTATGGATGATGAGTGTTTGTTCCCAACTTGCCATACACGTTTTGAACCCACATATCCACTACTACGATTACCAAGTGCTATGCTACTAGGTGAACTAAGAAATACCGTTGTTGGAATTACCAAGTGAATACATGTTTACACTTGAAACTAGTTGAGCTCATTCTGCCAATTCATTAATATGCATGGAAATGTAAATATTAACTAAGTACATGGAATATAAATTGCATTAAAAGTAAATTTAATCTAAGTCAAATTTCTACAATGAATAAGGATCAAACTCGATTTTATTACTATTCATGAAATGTGTCTAAGTACATTGCCACTTGAATAAGATGTCATACAACTAACTTAGATCCACATTGTAGGCACTCATTGATTGTTCTCTAAGATTACAGAATAAAACTGCAAGAGTTTAGCTACTATATTGATGAAACAAATTGCATAAAAATGATTGTGAGTGCATATTTATAGATTTCATTGCTAGGCTACATTGACAGGGCCTCATCGATGCATGAAATGATGTGTCGATGAGGCCGCATTGATGAGGCCTTGTCGATGAGGCCGCATTGATGAGGCCTTGTCGATGGGGCTTGTTATCAGAGCCTTGTTGTTAAAGCCTTGTTATTAGAGCCTTATTATCGGAGCCTTGTTATCGAAGCATTGATATTAGGGCTAGGATATCGAAGCCAACCAAAAATTTGACTTTTTATCAAATAACTCAGACAACTAATGACTCATCAATAACCCATCAAATTCAGAGACTGATAGACTAGATGGCCAAAGAGGAAGGAGAATTAAAGAAAAGAGAATTGATAGAAAAGTACAATTGAGATCCCATAATAAGAAAAAGGAATGTGAGAATATGTGATAGAGAGGAAGAAGAAACTCTAAAGGATGCCATCTAAAGGAAGACTCCACCCATTTAAAAATTAGTCAATCTCATTGTGACAAAAGTAGAGAAAATGTGGGATTTAGTGGATGAAAAATTCACTATTGTAGTTAACATAGTAGAAGAAAAAACTAAATAAGATTTGAAAATAAAAAAATAAAGGAAGAAAAGAAGAGACAATGAATGAGATAACTACAAAAATAAAGGAAAATTTGCTATTATTGATGTGTTCATAGACTCCAATTAAGAAAATGAAGAAAGCTGCAAAGCGTGCCAATATGAACATCCTAAGGGATGTTGCCTTGTTATGGTCCACTTGCAAGAGCTTAGGGAATACATGCTTAACCCAAGATTTGTTAAGAAATTGGTGCCAAGATGATTATCTTACTTGCAAGTTAACCTCCAACAACCTTATCAACCGTCATATTATGCAAGCCGAGCCTACCCTCAACCACAAGGACAGTACCAATAGTAGTGGCAACAACCACAAGCATGGGGAATACCATTGCTAAGGCAACAATGTTCATATAGGCAACTAGATCCTTATGGATATTTTGTTCAATGTCCCACCTCTCTGGGAAATGCTTCAGTCTATACTTCCTCTCATTGTTATCCATCAAAATATCATTGATCCACTAACTCATGAATGAATCCAAATTCTTACATGCCTCAACCAACAGTTGGTCATTTATCATAGACTCCTAACTCCCTACCACCAGTACCACCACTAGTCATGCAAGGAGAATTTCTATCACAACCATAGTAGAAAAGTGCTACAAGGCAATGAATATACAGAGAGAGGATCATACCAACAATACTAAAGGAAAATCAAGGAAACATCCATTCTTCAGGATAAATCCAGAAAAGGCTAGTAGAATTAGGACTTCATTGAATCATGTTTCTCCTATGATAGATCTTCCTACAAACACCATGATTCCACAATAATAAAATCAAAAAATTACAACAGTCATGCTAACTGATACAATATTACACTGGATAAAAGTAGGAACTATCCCTAAGAAAAGGATATATCCTGGAAATCCTCTAATTTATTTGCAAATTGCTGAAAATTCACCATGCAAGGCTCTACTAGACTCAGGTTTTAGAGTCAATTTGATATCTCAAGAAACATACAAGGCATGAACCCTGCCACCATTAAAGATGTACAACATAAAACTAGAGCTTGTAGATCAATTAGTCATGATCCCTTTAGGATTGATAGAAGATGTTGGGACAACTATCAGTGGGTGGTCCTATCTAGTAGACTTTCTTGTGATCAATGTGAAAAATGATAATAAGGACTTTCCTATAAATATGGGAAGAGCATGACTTAACATAGTTAATGCTAAGTTGGGAATGAAAGACTTATCTTTGGGAATTTCCAAAGAAGATGTGCATGGAGCCATATAGATACAAAGAATTCTATGCATTACTTATGATGAAGAAGAGTGTAACTATTGACCAAAACTTCAAAATGTTAACACAATCCTTACACCAACCCACAACAAATGTGAGAAATAAGTGTGTGTAGAAGAAGAAACAATGGTTCCTAAATCAAAAGATACCCAGTAACTAAAAAATGGAAACATAAAACCATTCAAAATATGCATGGAAATATCCAATTCTCTTCTTAACTTCTACCCCAAGAAAATGATCCAAATTGAGAACTTACAAAAGGGTATCCCAAACCATAATCATACACCAATAACAAGTAGGAGACATGGAGACCTAAAACCTAGTATTAAGGATAAACAAAAAAGCATAATTGGACCTTCTAAAATGGAAAGACTATCTAGTCCAATAGAATATATATCTTTGAAAGATTAGAATTTGATTATTATTAATGTCACATGGGATAATAAACAAAAATCTAAATCACTAAGAATAATATATAAGAAACCTAAAATATATGATCCAGGGGATTTGAGGTCCATTTTTTGAATACTTGGCCATGAGTTCAATTGTGGGGCAGGTACCTCATCTTGAATGAGAAATTGATAAGTACATTTCAAATTTTTTGTTTTATAATTATTTGGTTTACAATTTTTTGTTATACTTTTCTTATTTCTTCTCAAGTTTTACATTATTTCCTATATTTTCTATTTTTCTATACTTTTATCTTTTCTTAATCATTTACTATTCTTTAATATCTTTTAAATTCTTTCTATATTTTTCATTTTTTCATTTTTATCATTTTCCTACAATTTTTCATCATTTTATTTTTGTTGATTTTCTATTAAAGTGCAAGGAATAAAACAAGATGTAGTCCCAATAATGTGAATATTTCCCTATATTATTGTACTGACCTAAATCATTAGTGTAAGGCTGGAAGGGAAAATAGACACCGAAGGATCGTCGGGCAGACACAGTTGACCCTACCTTCACCTGAGGGCAAGTTGGAAAAGAAAATGAAGGTAGAGTGCCTTGGATGGTTTGCACGCAAATCAACCAAGGACTTCCTCAAGCGTAAACTACGGCTTGCCTTGGGGTTATCGTAACTGATGTTTTAAAACGTAAACAGTGTGCACGAAACGTAAACAAAAACGTATGTAGAACTGGTATTGTAAAAAAAATGTAAACTAAACATAAAATAGAGTAAAAAAACATAATGGCCAGCAATATGAACTATATTGTATTGCTTAGAAAAGATGTGCACCGGTCAAAGCGTAGCTACATGTGTGGATGGAAGATCAAGCGCCAAGCGTGGGGGTGATGTGATATGATGTGATTCAGAAGTGCTTGGATGCTAGGAGTCAAAGTGTTCTGAGTGCCCAAGGATTGCTGGTTTGAGTTTCCTAAGCTATCCAACTCTAAAATTGCCCACCCTATTTATGTGAATTGATAGGGTATTTATAGGGTTGGGTTGGACTCAGGTGTGGAATTCGAGAATGAAATCAACGGTTGGGAGATGAGAGGAAAGCGGATCAAGTGACACATGGCCAATGGATAGCTATATGTGAGTTGGATGTGTGTGGGAAAGCTACGTTCTTGACTAGGTTCATCATATTTTACAATGTGTGGCTTACTCAAGCCCATCAAAGTACATACAATTCAGATCGTGAGGGCCTGACAAGTCCACAAGTGAAGATTTACAATGAAATGATAAAGTACAATACGAGAAATTTACTCTGGCTTGCTTGAAACTTCTAGATCTTTGAATCGATGCTGCAAAATGTTGATTTGAGTGGTTTTGTGGTTGTTTGAGGTGTCTTCGTCTGACAAGAACTTCCATTGTGAGGTGGCTTTATCACAGCGTGCGCATGCTACACTCACGCTGGACTCATGCTGTAGCATGTCCCCAGCATGACCTCAGTGTGAGTGACTTGAAAGTGATGCATTTCACTCCATATTTTGATTTTTGAAACCTAATTCTTGAGTGTAACTGCTGCCTATCTGTGTCTGACCTGGAGAGTGATCTAAAATTTGGAATTTGAGCTTGAATGTGTCTAGCTTAGAGCTATTTTTGGGTAGGTCACGCTTGAGTCATGCTACAGCATGACCACAATGTGACCTGCAGCATGACCTGTAAACACCCATGAAAACTTGTAATTTTGAGCTAAAATCTAGCATTTTGAAGGTTGGTACTAGTGGTCGTTAACTATGAACTCTGGGGATGACTTGCACCTTGGCAGTTGAGTTGTTTTGATTCATTTTGGAGGCTCCTAGAGTTGGTCATGTTGGACTCATGCTACAGCGTGTGTGAAAAATTTGCAAGCCAATGTTTGTGTTCAAGCCAGCGTGAGTGTGAAAAATATTCCAATTTCTAGTGTGAGTTGCCCGAGACAAGCCAATGTGCGTGACCAAGCAAACACAGCATGAGTTGCATGCCTTAGTCAAATTTTTGCCTTCTGGATGCCTAAAAGGGCTTGAGTCATTTTCGAAGTGCTAGTCCAAAATTAGTGGTGATTCATTGGCTCCTCTTTGTTGACATATGGAGGACTCCACCCAAGAAGCGTTGACAAAGAAGTGCAAAACATCATGAACAAACGAGTATCAAGCATTATCCGTTAGCCCTTGGCTGGACATAATCACACCATGTTCAAAAGTACATGGGATTGAGGAAGTGTAGTTTCAAGATGCAGGGGGATTGGTTGTGACCCGGGAAATCAAGATTTGATCAAGGGATATGATTTCATTGGGATTTTGAGATAAGAATGCTCTCACGTGAACAAGCTATGTCATTAGTCCTTGTCAATATCCAATTTTTAGTGGACTCGGAGTCAAGCCATAGGAGGTGCGTTCTTTGGAGAAATGGGACTATTATAGAGTATTTCTGGGGCCCATTGTAAACAACCAAAGCCACACAATGATGTGCAACATGGTCTCTTTGAGACACGAGTGTAACTATTTTCCAAGACAATTGCCTTCTCACCTGGGGCTTGTATGAGAATGGCCAACAGTCTTTGGTTTATGATGTCAATGGGGTCATGAAGACCTTTTCCGTGCATTTTTCTCTTTGACCCTTTTGTTATTTTTCTTTTTGTTTATTATTTTCTTTTTCTATTTTTTTTTCTTTTCTTTTTCTTTTTTGTCTTTGGTCTTTTTGAAAGAGCTTGCTTTTAGTGCTATGCTCGTGTTCGAGTGTTTGCATTTTGTATCATGCATCATGTAGTGTTTTGCATTGCAACTGCTTAGGGAGTTACAATGTGCAACAGTGTATCAAGGGTTTTGAGGTGAGTAGGAGACAATGTATCTAGGGGATGTAATTGAATAGGATAAAGGGGCATGATGGGGAAATAGGGGATGTATCAGGAGTTGGGAGTGTACTTATGAATAGATTGATTAACCCAGTCACGTGCATTAGAAAGAATGTGATACCTTGTCGTCATGATGAAGCGCATCTATGCATGAATGCCTCAGGCATGTCATCCTGCAAACACAACTCCAAGAAAACAAGAAAAAACACAAATGAATTAGTTAACTAAGAACTTTAAATAAGGAGATGGAGCCACCGTGTGCAATTTCAAAGCAGACAGAATCATGAATAGCATTAGCTTCATTAGGATCCATGAGACAAATTATGCAGCAAGTCTTTGTGGAACATGAACATGAACAACCAATCGCAACAACACATCTTTTCAAGTTCTTGCCTGATTGTTGATGATGTCACCAGTTTATAATCTTAGCGGACTTTTGTAGGTTAGTTTCATATCATAACCCTTTGGATGACGTCAGTTAAGCATCGTAGCGGATGGTGTGTTGCTAGTTTATAGTCGTAGCAGACTGTGAAGAGGCAAGCCAGTTTATAGTCTTAGTGGACTCTAGATGCTAGTTTCACATCATGGTGGACAGATGTGGTAGTTTAGCATCATAACGAATAGAGCTTTGTGGTGTCGGTTTATTGTCATAACTCCAGGACATTCTGTGGTATTAGTTTTAAGTTATGATGCTAGGACTTTTACACACCTCAAGTTTATCATACATAGTACTATTTCAAGTACAAATGATTTGTAGGATTAGCAAACTTGTTCCCATCTATGTCAGCAAGTTTGAATGCTCCATTATTGTATGCCTTGGTAACTAAGTAAGGCCCTTCCCAGTTGGCTAAGAATTTGTCTGGATGTTCACGGGCAGCTTTAAGGACTAAGTCTCCTTCTTTAATGGGATGCTTGTGCAGATCATGTTTGTGTCGTTGCCGTTGTTGTCTTTGGTACCATTTTATTTAATCAAGCGTTCACACACATTCTTCTTCTATTGAATCAAGGTCAACAATGCATAGTTCATTGTTTTGACTTTCATTGAGGAGGCCCGAAAGAGCTATCCGCAACGAGGGAACCTGTAATTCTAAAGGCAAAACAACTTCAGATCCGTATATAAGGCTATATGGAGTTTTACCTATAGATATACGATGTATTGTTCGGTATCCCACAATGCGTAGACTAATTGTTCATTTCATAGTTTCTTGCTCTGATTTAGCATCTTTTTGAGCACAGTGATGACAGTTTTGTTTGTAGCCTCTGCTTGACCATTGCTCTATGGGCAGTAAGGTGATGAAAATGCATGTTTAATACCTAGGCTTTCACACAAGCTTTTAGTATCTACACTACTGAACTGTGGCCCATTTTCAGTAATGATGGTCATTGGAATACCAAAATGAGTCACAATATTTTCTATTATGAAGGTGCAAATATGTTTTGAAGTGGTCTTTCTAAGAGGGATAGCTTCTACCCATTTTGTAAAGTATTCAGTAGCTGTGATAATGAAGCTATGTTCGGCAGAGGATGATGGCGTTATTGGTCCAATTAGATCTGAACCCCATTTTTGGAATGGCCATGTGATTTTTTTTGTGTGCAATTAGTTAGGTGGCACATGTATTAGATTACCATGCCTTTGGAAAATGTCACACGTTCTGACCTTGGAGATGCAATCATATTCCATGTGTGGCTAGTAATAGCCTAAGCACCTGATCTTTGTTGCCATTACTTTGGGTGATATATGCCCTCCACAAAGTCCTTCGTGGATTTGTTCTATGATCGTTTGACCATCAATGCTACTAACGTACATTAGCAGAATACCTTCGAGGATTTACAACACAAGGTGTCTCCTATTAATGCATATTGTCGGGAATGTTTTTGTATGGTGCCCTTTTGAGCATTTGTCAAGTGTTGTGGAGGTTCGCCTCTTAGAAGGTACTCTCTTATGTCATTGTACCATTCTATCACACATGTTGTACTAATGGATGCTATAGGCATTTCATCTAGAATGTTAATTATAGGTTCGGCAAAACTTGTTATAGAGCTAGCCAATGTGTGGAACATTTCAGATGTCATGTTTAACGCTATTGTAGCAAGTGCATCGGCAATTGTGTTTTCACTTCTAGGGACATGTTGTATATTCACTTCTATTAGTTTCCTCATCAAATGTTTGGTCAAATCACAATACAGTTGCAAATGGAGAGCTTTGCATGCGTAAACCTCAGTGACTTGATTAATGACTAGCTATGAATCACCTCGAACTACAAGACGTGAGATTCCTGAAGTTAATGTTGCTTGAAGACCTTGAAGAAGACCTTATTTTTCCAAGTTATTGGTGCAAGGAAAGGTTAATCGGTAGGCGAAGGGTTGGATTTCTCCAGAGGGGTATGCTAAAATGGCTACAACACTTCCTCCTTGGGAGTTTGAAGATCCATCAAAATATATGATTGCCTCATAGTTGTTAGGTACGGTGTCTATACTATTAACATTATCATCTAGGAATTTGGGGTTTATTGTTGCTTGATTGTGCATTGGCAAGATGGCTAATTATGTGACTATTGCTTAACCTTTTGTGGAAGATTGAACAACATAGTGTAAGTCAAATTCTGTGATCATCGCTTTCCACCTAGCTATCCTATTCGACTCATAGATGTTATTAGTGATGGCATGGAGTACATTATCCTTGCAAATGATGTAAACCTAATTACGAAAGAGATAATGGCACCATTTCTTCAAGGAGAAGACGAGGGCGAGGCATGATTTTTCTACATCATTGTATCGTTGTTCATAGGCGATTAATGCATGGCTTAGGTAATATACAAGGATTTCGACTCCATCCTCACGTTTTTGAAAAAGCATCGATGCAATAGAGGAATCAGAAGTTGCAAGGTAGATGTAGAAAGATTTATCACTTTGTGGATGATAAATAGTTGGTAGTTGAGCAAACTCTTGTTTTATGTTCTCAAATGCTTCCTGGCATTGTAGAGTCCATTGGAAATGTGCATTCTTTTGTAATAGATGTTGCATGGGACTCAACTTATCCGTCAGCCTTTCGATAAAGCGTCTGATGAATTGCAGTCTACCTTGGAGGTCACGTAGTTCGGTAAGGTTTCTTGGTGGTTTCATATCAGTTATTGCTTTAACCTTATTGGGGTCTACCCGTATCCCTATTTTGGAGACTAGGAAACCAAGCATTTTTCCCATTTTTACGCCAAAAATGCATTTCTTTGGATTGAGTCTAAGGTCATATTTGAGACAACATTTAAGCACTAAGTTTAGATCTTTTGCATGTTGTTCAGTTGTTTTAGATTTGACTATGATATCGTCAACATAATCATTGAGAAAATTGAGCATGTAATCACTAAATATGTATGTCATTTCTCACTAATATGTAGCATTCCCATTTTTAAGACCAAATGACATCATCGTATAACAGAATGTGCCCCAAGGTGTCATAAAAGTTGTCCTAAGTTGATGTTCTGGATTGATTCTTATTTGATTATAGCCCAAAAATCGGTCCATAAAGGATAATAGTGCATGCCCAGCAGTCGTGTCAATAAGTTGATCAATTCTAGGTAATAGAAAATATCCTTTATAGTGGTTGTGTTGAGATCATGGAAGTCAATGCATATGCGTATACTACCATTCTTCTTAGGAACTACAACAATGTTTGACACCCAATCGGATTAATCGATGGCTCGGATGAAACTGGCTTGGTAGAGCTTTATGAGTTCAACACGGACTACTAGTGCCACATCGGGTCTAACCTTTCATGCTTTCTATTTTACTAGTTTAATTTTTTCATCAAGGATAATGTTGTGTTGGATGATTCAGGGATCTAATCCTGGCATGTCAGTATATGACAATGCAAATTTTTTTATGTTGTCTTTTAACACTTGAGTGATGTCACCTAGGAGTTGTGAGTCTAGTAAGGCACTTAATTTCAATGTTCTAGCTTCACCATCGACCGTGGTAATGGGGATTTCAACTAGAGGATCTTCAGTGATATTGTCAGCTTCTAGATCTAGAGTTTTAGCCACATTTTTAGGCCAATATG
The DNA here is from genome assembly GCA_015680685.1 of Gnetum montanum. Taxonomy (NCBI): domain Eukaryota; kingdom Viridiplantae; phylum Streptophyta; class Gnetopsida; order Gnetales; family Gnetaceae; genus Gnetum; species Gnetum montanum. The sequence continues at coordinate 273,802 of MNCI01025188.1, read as the reverse complement.
ACGTTTCTTGAGAGGAGGCTATTAAATTGGTATAGATGGAGGAATTTAGATCTAGGGATTCTGGGTTGATCGCTCTTTCTACCTCCCCGTATGGTCCACTGAGAGACAATGTTGAGAGGATGTACTTGGTGGCCATGGTTCTCACTCCTGCCAATTTAAAATGGGAATAAAGTAAGAGACACTCCTTTGGCAGGAGAATTACAAAGTGTAAATGAACATAGGGTAATCAACAAAAGTAGAAGATGCGATGATAGTCATGGCAGTTTAAGGCCATACCGGGCCACATGGTAGTTTAAGGTCATACCAGGCTAGATGTTGACTTGTCATTTGGATTGAGTATATGCACCATTTTTAGATTTTTTTTAACTTTTACATTTTAAAATTTTAAATTTTTTGAGTGAATAATACGATTGTGGGGATTTTAAAGTTTTAAGAATTTTACTTGCATCATTACATATTTCCAAATGTTTATATATATGTTCATTTTTGTAGATGATTTTTTTCGCACTTTTCTCCTCTTCTTCATAAGAATTTTTGGGCCTCATCTCGAGAGGCTGGAATGATAAGGAATATTAGGCAAGCACAAGGGAAACATGTAACCATAGTAAAGTAAAATTAAAATAAGAAGAGGAAATAAAATGAAAGGCCATAAATTAAATAAACTAAATTAAATTAAATTGAACTTATAAGAGGTTAGAAAAAGGAGTTTTTGGAGTATTAGGCATCATTTCTATCAGCGTGAGTTCCTAGAAGTTTATACAACATTGTGACCTACGGACTGCAGGTAGCGTGAACTAAGGCGTCAACGTCAGCGTGAGCATGAGCATGACAAACATGGAGGACAAGGGTAGAGGAAAGGCATGCAGGGGCAAGGGAAAGAGGCAGGTAGATCTGGCGTTCATGGAGGAAAGTGAAGGGCTTCTCCAGCATCTCCCCCAAGCCAGGGTTCCGATGTGGAAGAAGGCCTTGCATAGGTAAGTTCATTTCTCCCTATTTTTCCTTAGTATTTTTACCAGCAACGCTTTCTAGGGTAAATTGTTTGTGGCTGTGATTTCGGGATTTTTGGGTTGTGATTTTCTTGGGTGTTTTTGGATTGCGATTTTGAGTGAATGCGAGTTTGGGCAGGGTTTCTAGTTTTCTTGGATGCTAGGAGAAGGGAGAGTCAACATGAATGTAGGAAAGGCTGGTTTTCAATTTGGTTACATGTCATTTGGGGGAAATTTCAGCATCAATTTTTATTTTTCATCATGGCCCCAATGTCTTAGGCAGCGTAAGCTACAAATGAGGGAGTTCTAGGACAGGGCAGCCTGAGCTACAAATTTGGGCTTTTGGGGTTTGGTGGTGTGATTATCAGGGGAAGGATATCGTGAGCTTAGGGCTTCTTTGTGGGTGTTGCAATGTGAGCATCCTACCCTTACTTGCTAGTGTGACTATCTTGCCCTCGAATTATGAGTTTCGTTTTCCTAGTAATGAGTTGCATCGAGTAATAGTTCTTGGGGTTTTGTTTCAAATCATGTATAACTAGTTCTATTTTGTACTTGGCTACAGCCTCGTAGTGCTCATTGTTAGTCCTTGTAATTAGTAGCGTGCCTTGGCTATGCTATCCTCCCCTATGCTAGCTATGGATCTCTTTCAATGGTGGCGTCGAAGCATTTTCCGATGGACCCTACCCTCATACCCTTTTACAGTCTAATCTGTAAGGTCATCGGTGTATTGAGGGATTATATGAGAATTTAGGTTGCTAACTAAGGGAGCTATCGCTCTGGTGTATTCATCATTAAATGTGTTTTGGTAAATATAGTTGTAGTTATGGTATGTTAGACTTGAACTGCGTTTCATGGAAACAATCGTGTGGGATATTGAATGTCTCGGGTAACCTGGATTATCTAAATAAATGTGAAACTAGTAGCCTGGTTTTGGATTTTTATCAAGTTTATCTGGCCTTGTCTCTCTGACGGAAGCATCCTGTGAACTACCGTCCATGATGGTGTTCATGCTTCATTGAAGGATCTCGTGTAATCGTATGATCAAAGTATCCTGGTACCCATCTGGATTATCTTGAAGATCGATTGGTAATTTTGAGACCCTAAACGACGAATCAAGGATATAGTGGATATGTATATCTTGAAGTATTCTTATAATATATGTGGTTGTAAGGAGGTTAAATATATGTCACTTGTATCACGTGTTGAATTTGGTAAAACTGGTGTGTCACTTGACTGTCTTACCCTCTTTATCAACGTGACCACCTTGCCTTCTTTGTAAGCATGACTACAAAATTTTCACCTTAGGGAATGGTAGCATTACTTGCAAATTTTCTAGATTTTTGGGCAGGTAATGGACAGCGTGACTTGTAAATTTAGGGCAAAATTTTTCAAATTTGGAGGGTAGCATGACTATAAAATTTTGGAATTTTTGGCAAGGCCTTCCAAGTAGGAAATGGCCAACGTGAATGTGGGCAGGCATTTTTTGCTAGGATAGGCATCGTGGGCACCAAACAAAGAGGCATCGTGAGTGGTTGGCTCGGCCCTAACATGAGTTGGGAAGGCCTGTTCTCCTTAGCAGTGTGATTGCCAGTTCTAGATGGTATGAGCCCAAGGCAAGGGTTTCAGGGCAAGTTGCAGTTTTCACCGTGAGCTAGAATGTGGGACGCTAGCATCAGTGTTGGGGACGAAGTCCTAGCGTGACCTTCTAGAGGAAAGGCCCAACGTGAGTTGCCAAAGATACCCAGCATGAGCTGAAATGTGAGGATGTAAATTACTACTTGGGATGCCCCTTATTTGCTAGTTTCATTCTTATATCATTTATTTTTTTTCCTAAGATGGATGTTTAAACCTTGCTTGAGTAAATGTTTATGTTCTGTGAATTTATTGTGAAGTGGATTTTAATGTACCCCAATGAGTGTCAGATATACTAAATAGATATTGGTGTTCTTGTATCATGGGGTGAAATTGTGCATTCAAAGTATTTGTTTATGTGATTTTTGGTTTTATGGGATGTTGACCTATTGTTAGTATTTGGACTTTTCACTTACCCAATGTTTCAGTTGTACGCAGGGGACTTAAATCTTCTCTTCTCATCATTGAGATTGTTGGCGTACTTGTTTGGTTTGGCCCATTTGGGCCAAACACACCTCCATAGGACATGAAAATTAGTTCCCATGTGATATGGTTCCATCCCGATGCCAGTTCATTCTTGTCATTTATATTGCAAAATTTTTGTGTTATTCTATGGTCTCATCTAAGTGAACAGATGGCTCATGATATTATTGAGATCGTGTTGCCCAGGTCTACACAAGACATGCTAGCCTTTATCATCGATATCGATGAGGGACTTTTTAGAGTTGAGGGGGCCCCTGCTGAGGGTCCTAGATCTACTTGTCCCTTGACTTGTGTGTGGGAGCTGCCTGCCTGTAGTCATTACAACAGCAGCAACACACTTTTCCTAGACCTCCGTGTGCATACTTTATTTCATAATCCACTCGGGATAGTATATAAAGTGGATAGGTATGCTTTCTTGAGTCTTACTTTACATTTTTGATTCCCCTTTTTGAAATTTATGTCATCACCTAAATGTAAATTTTTTTTTCCTATGCAGGCCCCATTTTGATGATAATGAAATGCATGATGACGATGATGAGCTTATTTTAGTGTGCACAGCGTTACAGACATTCATGGATGGCCCCATTCTTCGTGCCGCGATACTGAACTAGATAAAAGTGGCTATTGTGGACTATCATAAGCAATTCTCAAGAGCTTTTGAGTGCTACGAAGTGCATAGTTGGTTACATAAGGATTGGTCTTCTAATGGGACAATTCTTCCTCAAAGGATTGATCCTATACCCACCTCTCCTACACCAGTCATATATCGTAAGTGACTGCACCTTAGACTCCATTTTCCTCTTTTTTTTTGTGTCATTGTGTGTCATGTCCCTTTTCTAACTCTTGGCTCTATGTTCTTCTTTTATAGTAGCCATCCCCCCCGAAGAAGTTACTATTATTACAGGGCATACTGAGGCTATGCTTTTTACGAAGTATGGGGAGGTAGAGAAATCACAAAAATGGTTCCAGAAGCAAGCTTCTAATTTGATTATCAGTCGCCTCACCCGGGCCAGTTTGATGGACATGTTTACAGCCTTGACCCCTAGCGTTTTGACTACTGAGATGGTTACCATTGTTGACTCTTTCAGTGGTGATGCTTCTCGTTTTACCACACAAGTTCAGGGAGTAAAGGTATCATTCCACTTAACCACCGAGTTTCTTTCTGATCTTTTTGGCATTCCCATGAATGGTACCATCGTAGCCATGCACAAAGAAACTAAATATGGATAGGTCATAAGGGAGCTTGAGCAGTGGTTAGGTGTGTCTAAGAGCCCAAATGGATTCACCATGCGAGAGGATACTCGATCGATGGAAGTGAACTTCATGTATCCTCTCTTTCAGGAATGGGCATTCCCCAAATCTCTTTCTCAAGGGAGAAACCTTGGGATCGAGTCTACGCATGTGATATGTGTGTTTTTGGAGATAGGAATGCAATACAATTGGGCAAAATTTTTGGGATTTGGCCTTCGTGGGGAGATCATCAGGTTACGTTCAAGCATCCATGCAACATCTGACTTCACCTTTGCCTTCTTTACGGGGTACTTGCATAGGTTTTCTGAATTCCTAGTAGTTCATGAGGGTAACTGCTACATTTTGAGAGACCGTTCGCAACTATCCCGCCCTTGGATTCACCACTTATATAGCACCACTAGATCCTAGGACCCGCCGGAAGACATTGAGGAGTCAGTATCGGTTACTAGTGGAGGTGTGGCCAGTCATTCTCATCATTCCCATGACAGCTTGGGATTGGAACTGCCTAGGCTGCGCACATCTGTTAAAAGGGTTGAACACTTGACTGGTGAAACTTTTGGAAAGTCCAAGGCAAAGGTGAAAAGGAAAGAATGTCTAAAGGAGCTTGCTCCAAATGTGAGACCCCCAAGGGAAAAGAAAATTCAGTTTATGCTGCTAGTGGAGGGTAAGTGGTTTGTTTCATTGTTATATATTTGCTTTTTTGGTTTATATGCTATTGGGTATATCTATGTAGTATATCATACTAAATTTAAGGTTCTGGTGTTATTTCATAGGAAAGTCCAGAGAAGGAGAGAGAGGTCATGGCTCTGATACCTGAGGAGGAAGGAAAAGAAAAGGAAAAAGCAATCGAGGAAGGAGAAATTCTTGCTCCACAAGAGGAGGATGTGACCAGAAACATGGGGATGAAGCTTGTAGAGGCCTTGGATGCTCTTAGGAATTCAAGTGATGAAAAGGATGTCCTCGATGGTTTCTTTGACGAATCTTTATAGCTTGGTGATCCGCCCAGGCTAAACAGTGAAGGTATTTTTGGTATGTTCTTTTTAGCTCAATCTATATTCTACATATTTTGATTTTTATGTGTTGTTCTTGATTATTTTGACTATTTTGGAGTAGATGCTAAAATTCCTAAGGCACCTATATCCTAGGAAGTGGCTTCAGGATCACAGGTTCCAATTGAAGAAACCTCCCCTACTCATCCCACATCAACTGACCCATTAAGGCCATGGCTTGAGATGCCTAGCAAAATGGATTTTGTTACGGGCATTGTTAATGATGTGGTTGCTCGCTTACAAGAAGATCATCTATAACTAGGTGTGTGTACATTATATGTCATGCTAAGTTTCTGGTTTTCTTGTGTTAGTTTGTGTTTCTTTTTTATCATGACTAATTTATGTGTGCACCTGTAGGTGCCCAACTCCAGTGGAATCCTTCTGAAGCTACCCATATTGATGCTCTTCCTGAATTGCTAGGGGATATTGAGCAAGTCCTAAGAAATATTTACGATGTGGTTTCTCATTGTGTCATACAGAATGCCAAGATAGTTTGGACTTTAAGGTGTTCAACTGAGTATCTATGGGATGAGGTTCACACATTGAAGGAGACACTAGCAAAAGAGAGAGAGGAGAAAAAGGATCTCTAATCTCATTATGACTTTGCTGCTGCTAGGTTATCTAGTGATATCACATGGCGCTCATCTGAAATCACCTACGCATGTTATTGGATGGTTTTGAATAGTAAAGTGCAGGCTACACGGGACTTAGTAGAACAAAGGATACAGATAGATTTGTTGAACAGGAAATGTCAAGATTGGAAATCCTTTGCTACCAAAGTACAGAAGTGGGGCCAAGACCAAAAGGACCACAAGAATTAGCATAAGAAATGGTTGAAGGAGGAGTCAATTGAACATCACCGGATGGAGATGTTCATTGATGGGTTAGGTTTGTAGTCTGCTTATGATAGGTTTGCTAAGTGCACCGAGGTGAAGGGATCTTCTGAGAGAATAATTACCACCACCTCTAGGGAGGCTGCAACAGGTGTGTTCTCTCTTGAGCGCCCTACTTGGACCCCAGTGGACAAGGGAAAAATACTTGCTGGCATTGATCTTGGCTTAGAGGAGGATTGGGCAAATGTGCATGAGAAGGAGATTCTACGGTGTTTGGAGACCAACTTGGGGCCTTCCTCACTTGTGAGTGTTTTATTATGGCATATATATATATATATATATATATTGGTTTTATTGTTTTCATTGTTAGTATTACCGTTTTTTTTATTTCTATGTATATGATTTGCTTTACTGCACTTACCTATTTTTTTTTGTTTTTTGTTTTCTGTTTGTAGGGACATGTTAATGATGGAGTTGGCCCTAGTGGAGCAGGAGTGGATGATGAAGAGGATCTTGGGAATCGGCCCTATCCATGAGCTTTGCGTTAATTAGACTTAAGTCGTTAAATGTTTTTGGATTTTTTTGGATGTTTGATGGAATGTATAAAGACTGGTGTAATGACCTAGATTTAATTGTGGTATAAAATGGTTACATTCCTCCATTACTTTCATGTTCCATGTATGTATATATATATATATATATTGTTATTTTTCATGTTTTTCATTGTTTTTCTTATTTTCTTGAGTGTATTGTGAACATATGTGTGCAACTAAATGTAACATAAATTTCTAAAATGTAAAGTAAAACATAAGGTAATTATTTGAAAGAGAAGGCAATGACCATGCATGAATCTAAATTGTAGCTCGTAACTTGTAAATGAAAGTTCAATGTAAAATGATGGGAGTTCATGAATCTGTAACTTGTTGACTCTAGTTTAAAGCTATTTTGGGCTAGGTACATCAATTTAAAGTCATGATGGACTATTGCATCTATTGTTAAAGAAAGAAGGATTACCAATTTTATGCCATAGTGGGCCAAAATTAGTAACGGTTTCAGAAATTTTTAAAAGGAACCGACCATTTTTGACCATGGCTAGTTTAATGTCATTGCAGACGTTTGTTGGCAATTTATCGTCATACTAGACGATTGGTAGTTTAACGTCATTTCAGACATTTGGTAGTTTAACGTCATTTCGAACATTTGGTATTTAGTTCTGTTTCTTGAGTTACTTCTTGATCCTTTGTAGCTTAACATGTGGGGTCGGGCATGTGGGTAAGATCTTATACTCACCTTCTCCTTCATCGGTGATATCAAAGGGTAATTCTGACTAAGAGACATTAGTAGGAATGGTGCCTATGTTTGTATTGTCTGGTGTTTCCTCAGTTTTAGTAGGATTGAGAGTTAACATTGGGTTTATGTCTTGAAGTATGCTCATAGTTCCTTGCTTAGGCTCAACGAACTCAATTTCTGACTCTTGATCTACTCTAGGGTGTGAGGAACTAGACGATACTGTTGTATCCCCATATATTATGATCTCACCATCCTTGTAAGGTAGGTGGATCTCCTGATGGATTGGTGAGGATATGGCTTTAAGTTGAGCTAGCCAGGGATGCCCTAGGATTAGATTAAACCCTGGCATTTCATCAACCACTATGAATTCAGTTGATGTGGGGAATTGGTCCTTGGCTATGAAATCTAAAGTAACCATACCTTTCACCATAACACGGGAACCACTGAAGGATTTTACGAAAGAAGTTGTCGTGGCCTATATTTGTTCAGTAAGTACGTGTTTTTCGATGATGGGAAAAGGTATTACATTTTTCGCTACACCGTCATTGACATGCACCCTACGTATCTTGAAATGATCAACCTATATTGTTATGAACATATGGGTTGTAGTAACTTCTCCTATTCTCTCATCTAGCTTAATGTCCTTAGCACAAAACTCTAGGGATGTGGTCTTCGATTCTTGAGGTTGCACAGACAATACTGCATAAATGGATGGTTCATCTGTAGGAAGGTTCTCACTAATAGGGACCAAAGTCAACATATGCACGAGAGCTTCTCGATGTATTGGTGAAGTCATTACTAGATCATATAGGCTTAAAGAAGTATTCTTTTGTTTCAAAGCTTGTGTGACCTAGGTCAATGCACTCACTAGATCTTTACCATCTGGGGTACCCTTATCTGTAGAGATTTGGTCCATTTGACCCAGCATTCGTATTTCTCATGGAAGGGTTTTTACGTTAGTAGTTGAGGATGCTGGCTTTGGGACATGACTCGTGACATTATCCTCATTTTGATGACTCTTACTAGGCTCGTTAATGGGCAAACCCATGGGAACAACGTTTAGCGGTGTTGGCTTTGGTGGTCCCAATTTGTGTTGATGGTTTTCTCTTTCTAAGCGCTCTCTTGTTAGTCTATTAGCAAGACGTTCTCATAGAGGTCATGGGAGAATTAAGGTGGGTCATGTATCAGGGCATTTTGGCACTTGGATCACAAAGGGAATGGGTCAGTTTTTAGATGGTGTGGTTGTTGCTGCAACAGAAGGAGGTACATGGATGATGAATGGTTCTGGTGGTGTGGAGGATGTGCGCATGATTAAAGGGGTTTGAGGATATGTTGGGGTAGGTGTGTTTTTTGAAGGCCTTCGAATCACAAAAGGTTTTCAAAGAACATCTTGTCTGTCTTCCACATGGATAGTATTAATCACATATGGTGCATCATTGGTATTGAGAGGATCCTTGTAGACCCCCATGGATTGGTTTTGGGGTCTTACTAGGTTTGCCTCATCGAATACTACTTCACCCCTATCAATCATGCATTGTGTATCCTATTTCAATGTAAAGCAATAATCAGTCCCATGACCACACTGTTGGTGATATTCACAAAACCTATCCAACCTAAAGCCTTTTGGAATGGGGGGTTCGTTGGCTGTTGCTAAGGATGGGTTCTTGGCCAACTCACAAAATCGATCATGTCTTTGAGATGCTGCAGGAGACATTTGTTTGTGCTAAATTAGCCTGACCTTTAGAAGTTGATCAAGAAATTTTGAAGGCTTCATGGGAAAGGGTGTGTATTGGGTGGGGTATTTCCTTTTAAATGTATGGGTGTGACCCGTGTTGTTATTTCTATTTGAGGAAGTTTCGGATGTCAGCATAGGTGTGTCTCTTTCATGGCTGTTTGGGATACCGGTTGCTTTACCTTTTGCCCTGGATGGTTAGATTGGGTTGTCTCAGCCACTGCCACTACCATTGTTTTATATTTATCTTTCTTCATATGTTGGCTCCTAAAGGTCGAGTAGGCTGGGTCATTACTTATTTGTGTTGCCTCTTCTATATCTTTGATTTGCACAAATGCTTGGCTCAATGTGCGGGATTTTAAACAGTAAAGATTTGACTTAATAAAGTCATTTACAGTTGTCTTAAGGATGGTAAGCATATATGTTTTAGGGATGGGTTTGTGAAGTTCATTTAAGGCTACATTCCACCTTTGGATAAATTTCTGTGTTGGCTCTAGCGACGCTTGTTTAATTTGGATCAAGCTATCTAACATAGCCTCAGGCTTTAGATTGTATTTGAAATAGGTGAAAAACTAGTGCAAAAAATCCTCTAGAGAAGATATGGAGTTACGGGGTAAGGCTCAATGCCAGTCTATGACTTTTCTGGTTAAAGACATAGCAAACACATGCAGAATTACATGGGGCCATGCCTGAAGCAAAAGACATTGTTTTCAAAATGTTACTAGGTGGGCATTTGGGTCTCCCTCTCCATTGTACTTTGTTAGCTGGGGTAATGAGACTCCATTTGGCAAGGTTAAGGGTGGAACTGAGGGGTTCATTGGATAATCTTAATAGAAATCTAGTACCTTGACTTTCTCAGTGTTCACAGTTTTAAGGCATTTTAATTCTTCTACCAACGAGTGCATTATTTTTTTTGTGTCTACCCAGTCTTGGGCGGTAGGCAAACCAATGGATTGAGCGGATTGTGGCTAATAATGGTTCAATTGTTGAATTTTTTGTTGAAGGAGAGGTTGTTGGGCTACCGTTTGTTGCAGTAGGATAGTATTCAGAACTAAGACTACCGCTGGTGGAACCCACTGCCCAGCCACAGGTTTTGAAGTAACACCCTGAATGTGTTGGGTTGGAGTAATCAATGGTGCTCCATGGATCTGCACCTGAGGTATGTAATGGGTGGATGTGGAAGTTGGTATGACCGATGGCATCCCAATTACTTGGGGTTGAAAGATTGATCCTACGTTAGTTTGGGGAGGGAGTTGTTGGGACTATACTTCTAGGGGAATGATGAAAGTGGATGCATCAGAGTGAATATTATTAAGCACCGAGAAGATAGGAATGGAAGTAGGTACCTCTTGTTAAGAAACTGGTGCTCGAGTGTTTGCAAATGAAGGAGGAAGCACAATTTCTTCCAAAAAAGGGTGGAATAATGGGTTTCTATAGGCATGGGAACTGACGGTGTGGTAGGAATCTCCATGTTCAGATTGGGCTGCAAAGTCATCTTCCTCATCTTGAGGCTCTATTGAAGGTAGCTGTAAGGCTTGACTTCTTGCCATAAGAAACTGGGATATGAGTTTATGATGGTTTTCAAAGAGCAGGATTATGTCAAATGTTGAAGGGATGAACTCACGTCCTCCTTTGTGGATAAATTCATATTCTCGCTTCACTTCCCTCTTTATACAGTCGATAAGTAGGTTGGCTTGGATCTTGACACAGATGAAGTTATACTATTTGGGTGTAAGAGTTGCATAAGTAGGGCCTTTTCCTTGTAGCCTGAGTAACTAGTGTGTAGGGCCTTGGGGATTTATTTGTTCGATGATAGTTATAGATTCAGTAGCAGTAATAGGGTTCGAGGTTTCTGAGATTGGCAATGTTACTAGGTTAATTTGGGAGGATTCCATAATGAATGTGAGTAAACCAAACTAGACAATTTGAACATGAGCAACATGAGCAATGTGAGCAATTTGAATGTAAATAGAGTGTTAGCATCCACAACATGACCAATGACAGCGTGACCAACTACAGTGTAGCGTGACTGACAAACAGAAGCTGCAGCGTGTGCAGTACAGTGAACAACTACAGCATGAGCAAATGCAGCAGTGTGACTGATAGAGGTAGGATGGGTAAGTCAATCTGGCATTTGTAACCTAACTAGATAATCTGGGCTTTAGTTTCAGCACTTTGTCTATGCCGCGTTTGGACAAGTAGCAGGATCGAAATTTTAATAGACACCTGACAAGTTGACCCTCCTTCTAGTGGCAATTTATTGTACTAACCTAAATCGTTGGTGTAAGGCTGGAAGGGAAAATAGACACCGAAGGATCATTGGGTAGACATAGCTCACCCTGCCTTCACTTGAGTGCAAGCTGGAAAAGAAAATGAAGGTAGAGTGCCTTGG
>MNCI01025188.1:223878-261860 GCA_015680685.1 Gnetum montanum | reverse complement strand
GTGTGGCTTACTCAAGCCCATGAAAGTACATACAATTCAGACCGTGAGGGCCTGACAAGCCCACAAGTGAAGATTTACAATGAAATGATAAAGTACAATAAGAGAAATTGACTCTGGCTCGCTTGAAACTTCTAGATCTTTGAATTGATGCTACAGGATGTAGATTTGAGTGGTTCTATGGCTATTTGAGGTGTCTTCATTTGACAAGAACTTCCATCGCGAGGTTACTTTGTCATAGTGTGACCTCAGTGTGCGCATGCTACACTCACACTACACTCACGTTGTAGTGTGTCCCCAGCATGACATCAGCATGAGTGACTTGAAAGTGATGCATTTCACTCCAGATTTTGATTTTTGAATCCTAATTCTTAAGTGTAACTGCTACCTATCTGTGTCTGACCTAGAGAGTGATCTGAAATTTGGAATTTAAGCTTGAATGTGTCTAGGTTGGAGCTATTTTTGGGTAGGTCACACTTGAGTCATGCTGCAGCGTGACCACAATGTGACCTGCAGCGTGACCTGTAAACACCCGTGAAAACTTGTAATTTTGAGCTAAAATTTGGCATTCTAAAGGCTAGGGCTGGTGGTTGTCAACTATGAACTCTGGGGATGACTTGCACCTTGGGAGTTGAGTTTTTTTTATTCATTTTGAAGGCTCTTGGATTTGGTCATGCTAGACTCACGTTGCAGCGTGACCACAACTTGTGTGAAAAATTTGCAAGCCAGCGTTTGTGTTCAAGCCAGCATGAGTGTGAAAAATGTGTCAATTTCTAGTGTGAGTTGCCTAGGACAAGCCAATGTGAGTGACCAAGGCAAGCCAATGTTAGTTGCATGCCTTAGTCAATTTTTTTCCTTTCGGATGCCTGAAAGGGCTTGAGTCATTTTCGAAGTGCTAGGATGAAATTAGTGGTGTTTCAATTATCAAATCATTGAAGGGATGATTCTATATACAATGAGACCACATCACCCATCCACTCATTCCCAATAATAAGAGGTTCTTACCATGGACATAATAACATTCTCTTGATAATAAAATTAAAATAAACTTGTGATCATTATGTGTAAATAGAAAAGTGAAGAACCAAGTGGGAATGAAAAGGCTGTGACATCAAGGGGATTTGTCAATCCTCTAAGGCCACTACTATAAGTTTTATCCTATTTTCAAGGTTGTAATATTTACTTGAGTTCTAATGAAAAATGAAAGTATGAATAAAATAAGTGCTTCCTTACCATGTCACTAGAAAGACATGTAACCTATGTTTGAAGGTAGTCCTTTGGTAAGGTTGACATAGTAAAAACATAATAAATACACAGAATAAAAACTTTTAGGGGTCCCACTTGAAAGACATGTTACCCATGCCTAAAGCTAGGCAACTTCTCAAAAATTTTAAAATAAATAAATAAAGTGTGTTATTAATAAACTACTTCCTTGAATTTCATTGCCAAGTGTTAATACTTCTTATAGTAGTGGTAGTATTATTGTTAGTTTTGGAATGATGCAATGCGATGTCATTGGTAGGTGGTATGGACTTGGTTTGGATCTTGGATGGAAATGCTAATGATTACTTTAATCATACACAACACATAAGAATTCATTATGTTTATGGTAAGACACCTCATGTCCCAATTTCTACAACCCTTTCTACTCCAATTTCATCTCATTATTATATATAATCATAATTCAATGGTTTTGTGTAATATAGTATTATTTTCTCATTCAAGTGATACTAACATGTGCGTTTTGCAAGATAGGTATGTTTTACATTCAACTTCTTGAGTGCCTACAGACACTTGTAGGTGTGGTTATACAAGGGCACTAAGGGTTGAAGCCCACTATGGGGAGGATCCACTTATATAAATCTTATGCTTCATACCTAATGATTAATTCTACATCATCTTGTGCCTTCAAGACACTTAAACCATTAATTTTTACTTTCCTATATTCTCACAACTGATCATAATTTTGGCAATCCCTACTATCATCTCTTATATATTCCATTAACCCATTAACATCCCTTCTCATAGATTCCTTCTTTCATGAACTTTCATTGCCAAATTTTCATATTTTAAGCATCATCCATGATCAAACCCTTTAGAACACCTCTAAAGCTTCTAAACTATCCATCTAATCCAATTTTTTCAATAAAAATCATTTAAAAATCAAAGGTTTTCAATGGTGACATTGTAGCTATGATGTATTAGGTCCTAATATGTTGCAGGTACAATGTATCTAATAAAAACTACCTATATATATATGCATGGAGTTAGGAAATTTTTCATTATTCTCATTTCTAGCAAAGGGACTTAATGCTATTTTTCTAACCCTCTGGCAACCAAACTTCCTAGCACTCTAACTCTCTCATCGTAGCTTTGATTTACATGATTTTCGAACCTTTTTGATCATGGAGTGACCAACTAAATCATGGGAGAGAGTATTACATGAAAATAAGTCAATTCTCTAATGCTAGAAGAGTATATTAAGGGTAAGAATAGGAACAAATAAGTATATTTTAATCAATTAATTGGATAAAAGCTAATAAAACGTAAGTGATTCTCCTAGCCAACCATCCAATTACATAATAAATAAGAAACTAATAACTGTGAGAAGTCTTAACAATTAAAAGTACAAATAATAATGGTTTCTTTTTGAATTTTTTCTAACTCTACAATCATAATGAAGATATAAATAATAATAAGGATAAAAACTAGATCAAAACCAAGAGTGTCAAAGAGGATCATGAATCATTAGGAACCTATTAAAAACCCTTGGGTAATCTAAGAAAATTCTTTGTGATTGCAGATGGCTCCTAGAAGACTTGTAGTGGTAGGATCTACCCTACAAGAAAGCAAAAGACTAAGAGGCAAAGATAGAGGACAATTTTGAGAACAAACTCCACAAGCAGAGTAGGAGGCTCAATCTTTCAATATCCATCAACAAACACCTATTATAGAACACTCTATATAGGCCGAAGTACCACCAACTCTAGAATAAAGATATCACCTCATACTATTTGAAGAATGTCTTTGGGCCATCTAAGAAAAGTCAATCATAGCCATTATTATTATGGACCTCAATTTCAGATCATTCATGAAGTTTTCACCTAAGAGTGTTTGAATGCAAGTACAAGCCTCACCTTTGTCGCCAACTCTATCCTATAGCAGACAATGGTACCAAGGAGAGGTATACTAATTTTGGAAAAATAAGAAAGATGATGTGATAGTAAAGATTAAAAGAGTCTTTATGCCTCATTTAGTTGAGGCAATTACCAAGGTACTTATCATTCCTAATGTCAAATCCAACATTTTGTAGATATCTATAAGGTTTGATACAAAAGCAAAGATATTATGACTACAAAGGGCATATGCCAAGGAAGATAAAGAATATAGTGAGTTATCTATCAAAGAGAATATATATTTCAAGATTAGAACTTACCATATTTTCCCTATGAAGAGATTAAACAAAATTTCCACTTATGCTACAAGAGAAAGCACCATCATTATGGGGAAATTCAGTGTAAATTTGGCTCATTTTTTATTCTCAAAAATTTAGAGAAGGTTTGAAGAGAAGAAGGCAAAGAAACTTACATTACTGTTTCCTTGCCTTACTAGAAGATTGTGCAAGTAGGTCAAGATTCTAGATCATACAAATTATGTCTTAAGCAAGGCTTATTTAGTCTCTTCCATACTCTTCTTATCCATAGTCTTTTCTCTTCTTCTTATCCTTGCCCTTATTGAGGGCTTTTTCAGTTCTTTCTTCTATGATCTTTAGAGTTGTGGTAAACTTTTCATCCACTGAGTCCCATATCTTTTCTATTGTGGTCACTATATCATTGATAGATTTTTGAATTGGTAGATTTTTCTTCTCAATCACATCTTCCAAGGTTTCTTCTTCTTTCTTGTCACACATATGTACATCTCATTTTTTGATTAATGGATCTCAACAATATTCCTTAGCTAATTCTCTCTTTTTCAACTCACCTTCCTCTTTTTCCACTTGGTCTATTAACCTTTGAATCTAATGGGAGGTCATCTTTGATAGTCTTTCCTTAACATAGACCTTAAGGGTTTCTTTGGTTTTGTTTCTTAACCCATCAATAATGTGCCTACGTTGTTTCCTTTATGAGAATCTATGGCCTAGGAATCTATGTAGAAGAGTGTAGTATTTTCTCATTGTTACATCAAGGGATTCATGTGGCCCTAGCTTCCATCCTTGGATTTACTTTTTGAGGTTATACACTCTTGAATAATTTTGATATTTATCATTAAAGAGCTTAAGAATGGTACTCCAACTCCTAATTGATTCAAGTTCTAATGATCTGTAATAGCTCTCAGCCTTCTTGATGAGTGTCCTAGAAAACAACTTGAGTTTTTCAAGTCATTTTCAATATTCTGAAGGGCATAGGAATCATGTAATGCTTGAAGGTAATGTTGTGGATCTACATTATATCCACCTTCAAATTTAGGAATATTATTCATATCTAGTCACCTGATGTAATTTTCCTTCACATGCCTAGTTGGAATATATACTACTTTCTTGATATTGATCATGCTATGAGTGTCCAACATGGGCTCTTCATGGTCATTTGTTTCATATGCTCTATTGTAGTGAAGTCCCCTTTGGTACTCATAAAACTATCTCTCCACATCTATTTCTATCTCTTCTTAGTTCATACTCATCCTCTTCTCCATCAAGATGCCTTTGACAATATTCACATCTATCATGAGCTCGATGTCTCTCCCTATTGTGATTCCAAAGTCTTTGTTTCCTTCTGTTAGAGTCCACTGATGATTGTGAGGAGAAATATGAAGTAGTTGGAGAATGATGCTGACTTGTTTTCCTTCTATGAATTTAGAATTCTTCCCTTTGTGATCCTACAAAAGCTCTAGGCCTTAAGATTTGCCCATGTTTAGAGTCTTCTACCTCTCTCTTTGGTGTCTCTGCTAAGGCCAAATGTAGTTGTAGCTTAATCAGTTCTTCTAGATGAATAATAGGTATTTGTGATTGGGCTTCATGATTATGGCAGAGTTTCTCTATTAATAATGTATTGTCATTAATTTCATCTAGGAAAACATTGGGATTAATTTTCTTTCCCTTGTTATTTTTGTGCCTTGTCTCCATAGCAACATCTCTTCATAGTTGGGCCGCTATGGGTTGGTATAGCCTAGTCATGTATTTGATCATATGATACCCTTCTTGTGCATGGCTCAAATTCATTCCCATTAAGGCTACGTAAAGCATGGCTGGTGCTAAACACTCTCGAGGCAAAACGATGTTGCCTTGTAAGTTTCTCCACTTCAACTACTCATCTTGATGAAAGATGAATGTAAAATTAGGATAATTAGAATCGATGTGAGCATATGAGATCTTTGTTTGTAGAGGAAAACTTCAGTCTTCATCATCATGTGTTCTATCATTACCCATTTATAACTCTTTGGTAGGTGATGATTTCTCTTTAAGTGTTGAAACCATATTGTATATTTGATGCTTAGTTATGTGTGTGTTAAAATTTATTAAAAGTGTAAGAATACACTTTGTGGTTCTTGATACAATGAACTTTATAAAATCAACTACTCAGCACACATTGACACATCCTCGGAAATGGCACCAATGATGGGCAGTGAAGATATCCCAACACCCTACCATACAAGTCACGAGTATCTGTGCATGACTAGATCATAATCCATGGATGGACAATGTAATTATGGTAGTAATTGATGTTAATTTTGAGATCATTGTCTTCCCACTTTGAGTTACTAAAGTTCAATTGTATGGTTTAACTCTTAGTAAGGCATATTGATGAGTCATGTTTTGTAGGGATCTGATATTCAATATTAGAGTTGCATTATCAGGTATTTTATATTTGGGCACAACCTTCAATGTTAGGGATATGATATCATCCCATTTATGTTAGCCTATAAATACAACATTTGGATGCATGGTTCACATATAGATTTCAATAGAGTTTAGAAGTAGACATAGAGAAGTTTTATTAGTTTGTTTCTAGTGCATGCCTACAATGTGATGTTAAGTAATTATATGACATCCTTATTGAAGTGTGACATACTTGGATATGTTACATGTTTGGAAATAAAGATCGGGATTACTTACATCATTACAACATCCACTTTGCTTTATTATTATTTTTAATTACTTAAATGCTTACTATTTTTCCTTAGTTAATGTTTATCATTTATTACTCTTTATATTGTTTTCCATCATTAAGTGGAATGAGTACGACTAATTGTGAGTGCTTAAGTGTAATTACTTGGTAACCTAGTAGTGTTATTATTTGGTACACCTAGTAATGGTATGCTTGATCATCCTAGTAGTAGTTATGTGAAGTCCAAGGCATGTACGAAAGGTTAGGAATAGATACTCATCACACATAGGCTAGTTTAGACTTTACTTCATATTGTTAATTAGATTAAATAATTAAGTTTTTTATTATCATTAGGAGTAGCATAAGGATTAAACAACATCAAGAATCATATGTGTGACTTTGGACTAAATCATACATGACAAATCTACCATTAGTCTAAGTGGGAAGACAATGAACTATGATTAAGATAGAACAATTTAGATACCACAACTAGTCCCATCCATGGAATTTGACTGAATCCTATGTGAACACTTGTGATTCATATGGTTGGACATAAGGGGTACCTCATTGCTCATCATTAGCACTATTTCCAAGGATGGTACTAGTTATCTAAATTAGTTATATTATACACAATCATTGTAAATGCATTAACGATTTATCTTTTAGAAAATATTAAGTCACATACATCATAAACTAACAACAATGTCTCTTTCACATGGAAGCGATAGTGCATTATATGAAGAGAAAATTTATTGGAGAACTAATGAGATATATATTGAAGAAAATTGAAGTGACCAACTTCATGTAGGGGCTTCATATATTTATGGTCACCNTCATAAGTGTAAGAGGTGCAAAGAAGTTAAACATGCCTATCACAAAGGTAAAGGAAAGATTGCTACAATAGAAGAAGTTGTGGATAGTGAATTAGATGATGATTGTGAGTGTGATGTCTATTAATATGAACATTCTAAGGGATGTTGCCCTATTGTGTTACATCTATAGGAGTCTAGGGTGTATGCTTTAAATCCATGACTAATAGAAAGGTAGACATCTAGAAGATTACCTTATCCTCAAGGCAGTTCTACCAACAACAACAATATTATCCAAGTGAAGCTCCACCGCAACCATATGAGCAATATCAATAGTGGCAGCAACCACAATCATGGGCATTGGCACGACCAAGATAGCAATACCCTTATTGGTAGCATGATCCATATGGTTACTATGTTTAGCCACCCTTGTCTCCATGTGACTCCTCTAGTTACATATCTACTTTCTAGCCTCATTAGCATCCTTCTTATTATTATTGAGCCCATTCTCCACATGAAATAAGGAATTCCACCTCTTACCCTTATCCTCCTCCTGTCCTTGCACATGTTACTCCTTGACTTGCACAACTACCAACCACTCCATCTATGTAGGATGAATTACTAGCTCAATCACAACAACGCAATGCTACTAGGGCTATTAACTTACAACTAGTTCATGAGTCAGATGGGTCAAATACTCAATCAAAGAAAATACCTTTCTTTCAATCTCATAGTCCACATAAGCCTTCACACACAATTGTAGTTGATAACCTTCTCCTACAACTTCTATTTTACCAAATACCTTTGAGTCCCTTTCAAATCAAAACCTGCCTAGGGTCCATACTGTCATGCTTACTCATATCGTATATGATTGGATCCATGCTAGAAACCTTCCTAGGAAAATAGCCAATCCTGGAAGTCCTCTGATTTATTTGTAGATTGGTGGAAATGAATTGTGAAAGGCTCTTTTTAATTCATGTTTTGATGTGAATTTAATTTTCCATGAGATGTACACTACATGGAACCTAACTCCTCTCAAGATAAGCAACATTAGATTAGAATTGGCAGACTAGTCCATCATTGTTCCATTGAAATTGGTGGAAGACATCATGACCATTGTTTATGGGTGGTCTTAGCTTGTTGATTTCCTAGTAATCAAAGTGGAGAACTACAAAGGGAATTTTCCAATCATGATGGGAAGGGCATGGTTGAGCACCATTGATGCGAGAATGAACATCAAAGACCTTTTCCTGGAAACATTTAAAGAAAATGCATTTGGAAAAATCAAGAAGAAGAGAGTTCCATGCATTTCATACAGTGATATAGGGTGCAATTGTGTGTAGAAAATTTAGGTCATAAAGAAATAATCTATCTTTGCATGTAAGAAATGTGTGCCAAAAGAAAAAATTCAAAGGTGTCTATACGCAACACCCACAAAATAGGAGGGTACCCAATGGCTGATCATTGATTCTAAAAGTAGCACACTTTGCATGGAAATGACTATGAGCCTGACATGCGCATATGTCATGAGCATGGATGAACTTGAGCAAGTTCATTGCCAACTCTCTAATGATACAAATGATGATACTCACTAGGGAGAGTTGGAGATTCTTGAAACTTTCAAGTAATAGTCCCTTGAACTAAAAATGCTACTAGTCAGAATGAAATATGTATTTTTGAAAAATGGGAAGCTAGTTATAATTAATGAAAATCTTGCCCTAGAACAAAAAAAAGATGTTATTGAAGGTAGTTGAAGAATGATTAGTAGCTTTTTCTTGGTCATATATCAAAATTACAGGGATTGATCCTAGGGTATGCTAGCATTGTATCTACACTAATTTGACCATGAAGCCAAAAAGACAGCCATAGAGATGATTGAATCCCAAATTGAATTACATTATCAAGGAGAAAATCGAACAACTCCTCAAGGTGGGGTTCATTTATTCCATTGTGGATAGTGAGTGGATTAGTCCATCCATAATTGTGCCAAATAAAGGTGGCAAGTGATGGGTTTGCATCAATTTTTAGTTGTTGAATATGGCAACATTCAAAGATCATTTTTCATTGTCATTTGTTAACCAGGTGCTCAACAAAATATCTGGTCATTACTACTATAATTTTCTAGATGGTTATAGTGGCTATAACCAATTTCAAATTGCACTATAATAATAAGCAAAGACAACATTCATGAGTCCTTGGGGG
This sequence comes from Gnetum montanum, assembly GCA_015680685.1. NCBI lineage: Eukaryota > Viridiplantae > Streptophyta > Gnetopsida > Gnetales > Gnetaceae > Gnetum > Gnetum montanum. Next base: position 252,748 of record MNCI01025188.1, on the reverse strand, counting down.
TACTTTTTCATATCACAAGATGCCATTTGGTCTATGAAATGCTCCTATCACATTTCAATGCTTGGTTCTGAGCATTTTTTAATAGTAGATTGGCAGTGGTGTGGAAGTCTTCACATATGACTTCTCCACTTATGAAGCTACATTTGAACAAGCCCTAGACTACCTTGATCAAGTGATAAAATGATATGTTGAAACCAACTTGCAGCCTAATTGGTAGAAAAGTCACTTAATGGTCTAGTAGGGCATTGTATTGGGGCATAGAATATCACAAGAAGGAATTGAGATAGACCCTAAAAATAAGGGTAATCCAAGGAATAACCTGCCAACCAGAAACTATCAAAGATGTTTGATTATTCCTTGAACATATTGGCTACTACCAACAATTCATAGAGAATTTTTCTAAGATCACAAAACCATTTTTGGAGCTAACAAAGAAAGATGCTCCCTTTATCTAGAATGTAGAATGTGAACAAGCATTCCAGGAACTAAAAGAGAAACTTGTAAGAACTCCAATTCTACAAGCACCTAACTAGTCTAGGCCATTTCATATTATGATGGATGCATGAAATTATGCCTTGGAAGTTGTGTTGATGTAGTTAGATGATAAGAAATATCCATTCTACATCCACTACGCTAGTTGAAGCATTGTGGGTGCACAATTAAACTACACCATCATAGAAAAAGAGTTGATGGTAGTGGTGTTTACTTTAGAGAAGTTCAAGAATTATGTGCTTGGATACAAGGTATTTGTGCACACAGACCATAGTGCTATCGACTTCCTAATGAACAAGCCAACATTAAGCCCCTGTGTCATACGGTGGCTGGTGATCTTGTAGGAATTCAATCTTACAATGGTAGATTGAAAGGACACTAAGAATGTGGTCACTGATCACTTGTCTTGATTACGATGGAATGGCAAAGAGGAAAAAGATCCACTATCTGATATGTTTCCTAATGAACTTCTCTTTTCTAAGGCTATAACTAAACAAATGCCCAATAAGACAAAATGGTATGATGGCATTCTCACCTATCTTCTCACTCAAGAGATGCCACAAGGGTTGGACCACCAAAAGAAATAGCAATTTCTTCACTAGGAAAAAATCTTTATGGAGATTAACGGAAACCTCTATAAGATGTGCACCAATGGCATGGTTCATTAGTGTATCCCTAATATTTTTTAACTGCACACTCTACAAGATGCTCATGAAGGTCTTTGTGAAAGACACTATGCTAAGAGATGCATGATCATTAAAATCCTAATGGTAGGGTACTATTGGAAAATAATCTTTAGGGATGCTCACATCTGCTCTTGATGATGGTAGGTGTAACATTTACCTGTATGAATATCCTAAGTGATGTTATCTAGTTGTGTCACACTTGTAGGAATCTAAGATATATGCCTTACATCCATGACTTTCACAAAGGAAAATTCCCAAAAGATTACCTTATCCACAAGTCAAATCTCGATAGTTCCACCAACCACAGTAATACTATCCAAGTGGAACTCTACTACAACCTTATGAATTATACTAGTAGTGGCAGTAACCACAATCATGGGCATTTTCACCTCTAAGATAGCAATACCCTTACTAGCAAATAGATCCCTATGGTTACTATGTTCAACAACCATCATCTCCACAGAACTCCTCTAGTCATGTTGCCACTTACCAACCTCACCACTACCCTCCTGGAACATACTAATCACCCTATCCAAGGAGGGATGCCATCTACTATCCTCATGCACCTTCTATTCCTACACCTACTCCTCCATCTCTTGCACAACTACCACCTACTCTGTCCATGCAAGGTGAATTGCATGCACAACCACAACAAAGGAATGCTACGAGGGTAGTTAATCTAAAATTGGGTAACCCATCAAGTAGGTTGGAACCATGAACAAAGAAAAGACCCTTCTCCTAACCTTGCAGTCCACCAAAGGCCTCAGAGACATTGATGGTTGGTAACCCTACTCCTCCATCCTCTTCTATTTCATCTTTATCTGAGTCTGCTTCAAATCAAAATCCCTCTTGAATCCATATTGCAGAACAAAAGAAAAAAGTTTATAAATTTGTGGAAAATTGGTCAACATCCTTTGCCTAGTCATATTCCAAACTCATTGGAATCGATCCAAGAATATGCTAGCACCGAATATACACCGATGCCAATGTCAAGCTAAAATAATAGCTATAGAAATTTTTGAATCTCAAGTTAAAGTAGATTGTCAAAAAGGATATTAAACAAATCCTCAAGGTAGGATTCATCTACCCTGTCGTAGATAGTGAGTGGGTTAGTACACTCATGATTGTACCCAAGAAAGGAGGCAAATAGCAAGTGTGCATTGATTTTCAATTGCTCAACATGGAAACATTTAAAAAACATTTTCCATTACCTTTTGTTGACCAAGTGCTAGACACCATTTCTGAGCATGGTTATTATAGCTTTCTAGATGGTTATAGTGGTTATAACCAAATATGGATTGCACCAAAGGACTAGGAAAAGATAACTTTCACAAGTCCTTGAGGGACTTTTACTTATTTGCAGATGCCATTTGGTCTATGTAATGCCCCAAGCACATTTCAACGATTAGTTCTTAGCATTTTCCAACAACAGATCGGTAGCAGGGTAGAAGTTTTTATGGATGTTTTTTCTACCTATGAAGCTACATTCAAGTAAGCCTTGGATTGTCCTAAGCAGGTGTTAAAGAGATGTGTTAAAACAAACCTCCAGCTCAATTGGCAAAAGAGCCATCTTATGGCCCAAGAGGGAAAATTCCTGGGGCATCGTATCTTAAGGTAGGAATTGAAACATTCAAAGAAGGGTTATCTAAGGAATAATCCACCAAGCTGAAACATTCAAAGAAGTACGATCATTCCTTGATCATACTAGCTACTACCGATGCTTCATTAAGAATTTTCCAAAATTTCCAAGCCATTGGTAGAATTGACAAAGAAGGATGCATCATTCATTTGGACCTCTACATGTAAAACAACATTTCAACAATAGAAATAAAAGCTTGTTGAAACCTCCATTCTACAAGAACCTAATTGGTCTAGATCATTTCATGTGGTGACCAATGCATCGAATTATGCTTTGGGTGCAGTGCTTATTTATATGGATGATCAAAAACATCCATATTACAGTCACTATGCAAGCCAGAGCATTGCAGGTGCACAACTAAACTACACCACCATAGAAAAGGAGTTGATGGTAGTGGTGTTCACCTTAGAGAAGTTCAGGCACTATGTGCTTGGCTACAAACTATTCATGCACACAGATCATAGCGCCATCCAATTTCTAATGAATAAACCAATGATGAGACCTCATGTCATATGATCACTTGTGATTTTGTAGGAGTTCGATCTCACAATGGTAGATTGAAAGGGTGTGGAGAATGTGGTTGTGGATCACTTATCACGACTAAGATGGGATGACAAGGAGAAAGAGAGTCTTTTATCTAATCAATTCCCTAACAAATCTCTCCTTGCAAGGGCTATTAATGCACAAATGCCCAATGAACCAAAATGGTATGATACCATCCTCACTTATCTACTCAAGCAAGAACTACCATAAGGGCTAGACACTAGAAAGAAACAATAGTTCCTTCACTGGGTCAAGCATTTTGTGGAGATTAATGGAAACCTTTACAAAGTCTATCTTGATGGCCTGGTACATTAGTGTGTTCCTGATATGGATCAACTGCACGTTCTCCAGGATGCTCATGAAGGTCCTTGTGGGGGCCATTATGTTGGAAGATGCATGACCATAAAAATCCTCATGGTAGGATATTATTGGCCAATAATATTTAGGGATGCACACCAATTCATCTATATTGATGATCATTACTAGAGGGATGGTGGAATGATAGCTTGAATGAAGAGGCCACAACAATGGATTCAACCTCTTGAGTCATTCAATATTTGAGGCATTGACTTTATGGGTTCCATCACAACTTTATCAAATGGAAAGACATATATAATAGTCATAGTTAACTATTGTACCAAGTGGGTAGAAGCAGCAGCCATCATTGATTGTACATCCATCATTGTTGCTTGGTTTGTACAACAAAACATCATAAATAGGTTCGGTATAGCTTGTGCATTAATTTTTGATAATGAAACTCATTTTATAGGTGTCACTTTTTGGAAACTGATGCAATGCTTGGGGATTGAGCATAAAATCATAACACCATATCACCCCCAAACCAATGGTCAAGTTAAGGTCAGTAATTGGGAGATTACAAAAATTCTAATGTGTACCATTAGTAAATACTAAAGGAACTAGAGCACTAAATTAAATGATTCCCTTTGGGCCTATCGCTCCACGTGGAAGCTTCCCATAGGTTATTCTCCCTATGACCTCATGTATGAAAAACTACCAACATTACCCATCCAATCTGAGCTCCATACACTCTCTACAGCCTATGATCTTAACCTAAATCTAAATTTAGCACAAAAAGAATGATTGATAAACCTTAACTTTCTAGACAAAAATTAGTTAATGGCCTTGTCATCTAATGAAACACATAAGGCATTCAACAAGAAATGCCATAACCTTAAAATAAGAAAAGTCAAGTTTCAACCAGGAGACAAGGTTCCCTATTGGAATCCTACACATGTACCCCAACGAACCAAATTTCAAACGTTTTGGGAAGGACCTTACATTATTAATGAGACTTTTCCATTTGGGACCATGATTATCTACAAACTTAATAGCCCAGACAAGAAACAACTAGTCAACATCCAACATATAAAACCTTTCCATGAGCCCAAGCCAACCAACTCAACAAACACCTTGCCAAATGGATAGCTACGCTCAATCTTTCAGATCTCTCCCTTCCAACTTAGTTGTGGGGGAGATGGCCATCCATAATAACACCTTTTGTAGCTCCTCAATCTTTTGACTTTTTTATTTCACACATTTTTTATTTTACAACTTTTTATTTTCATCTTCTTTTTTTTACATCTTTGTTTTACATATTTTTATTTTTCATGTCATTAATCTTTCCCTAGTTTTTGTTTTACACCATCATTAATATATTCAATATTTATTGCCTACTCTTTTACTTTCTTTTATGATTATGTTTGCTTATGTTTGATGTGTTTCTCTACTTTTTCTGCTAATAAGGTGATAAGTACAATGGTAATGCACTACTTGATGGTGGTATGTTTCATTTGTAATTTAATTGTTAATGTCTAGTTTTTGACTCTAAATGTCATTACTAATGATTGGGACATGATTTATTTTTATGTAACACATAGTGAGTCCACATCATCCACCCATCCACATACTTTGTGATTTTTTTTTTTTGTTTTGGAAGTGTGCAGTCTCTTTTTCATTAATGCAACTTTAATAAATTGGTGACTTGTGTAATTTCTAGAATTGGGAAGGAGTCAAAGGTTTGGACAAGGTGTGGCTTCAAAGGGATGTAGTATTCTTCATGCTTCTCTATTTTTCTATGTGCAGGAGTGTTCTCGTAAGCTTCTCACCCTTCTGCATCAGTTCACAATGAGAATTTGAATAAGTCCTTCCATGGTGTGGTCCTCATCAAGAGAGAGAGAGAGAGATTCAAAGCACACCCCTTGGAAAAAATAAATGTGAAAAACATGTGTGTCTTTGCATGGTGTGGTTCCCATTCAAAAAAAAACATCAGAATTCAAAGCACATCCCTTAGACCAAATAAAAGAGCTACAAGCACTAGTTATGAGACTTATCTTATCTCCTTTATCTAAGGCCCTTTTCACTTCCTACTTTCTCTCCAATTTGAAATAGTGGTTATTTTGTGAGAGTATTCTTGTGTCTCAGGGGATGGAGTAGCCTTAGAATGTTGATGCAAAGTCACTGAAAGTGGTTGGTTTTGGTTTGGACTCAGGATGGATCCTACCAAGTAATTTACTCACAAACTTCATAATAGATTGCATGTGACCATAATTAGAAACTCCATTCCATTCTCTCTATCATCCATCTATGCTTTTCATGCCTTACCTCACTATCAGTTTCATGTTTTGATTTGATGTCCTAGTTTGATGTGTTGGGTTTCTCAGTCAGTTACTTCTAGGTTTTTGTACTTAACTTTTTGTAACCATTAATCATCCATGGTGCCCATAGACTACTTGGTTTGAAGTTATGCAAGAGCATAAAAAGCTTGTGCCTACTTTGGGGTGGACACACTTGCATATCTTTAGGTTTGGTTGAGTTAAGTTCTTTATCCTTAGACATTGTTATAATCAAATTCTTTTTATTTACCCTATCCATGTCATCCAATTGTATGCACCTTCAAAACTATTTGTAATGAACTCTTTTTTATTGTTGTGAATACCCTCTTTCCAGTATTCCTTGTGTTAAGATTTTCCTAAATTGTATGGATCACTTCTCTTACTTAACCCATTTGTCAGTCTTTCCACTAATAATATCAAGCAACCAATCTATCACAATCACAACTTGGCTACATAAAATCATTGATGAGACAAGTTATTCAGCTGTTATCTATTACACTATATATACTAGTCCTTGGTTTTGTTGTGATTATAGTGGGAAGCATGGGCTGGAAGTGGGATTATCTTCACCAAGGAGGATGCAATCATATCACTCGTAGGAGATTGTTCATGACCACTAGATCTCTTCTACCTCTCCCTCATTCTTCTATTACCAAGAGAGGTTGGATGTCCTTTGGATTCATGGGTGTTCCTTATTGTTGTCATGAAAACCCAATTTTGTACATAATTGTAATGTTGTATGCTTGGGCACTTTTGTATTTTTCTATTTTCTCTGTGTCACTCTGCATGTTAGTTGAATAAGTCCACACCCCCTAATATATTTGTAAAATACTTGTTCCTCTTCTTCTGTACTTGAGGATGAGCTTTCATTTAGTCATGGGGGTATGATAAATCATGTTTTTCATATGCTCCAATATTGGGGTGGCCATGATATTAGGTACACAATATTGGGTATGCAATATCATGGCTGAAGATGCCATATTGTACATTTGATATCATAGGGTTACTCCCGAGTCTATAAATATATCCCCTAGGCACACGATTGAGAGTGGTTTTTGGTAGTTAAGTAGCAAAACTCTTGCAGTTTGTCCATTTGAGAGTTCAAATATTTTCTAAGTGCCCACAGTAGGAGGTTTAAGTGTGAAAGAATCTTTATTCAAGTATTGATGTACCTCAACACACCATTGTGTTGGTTATAAGGATGAACTCTTTGATTCATTCCTTATAGCATTTGAGACTTTCTCCCTTATGAATTTATATTTCATGAAATTTACATAAATACTATTTATATAGTAATTAATTTTGATTAATCAAGAAACTCATTAAGATACACAAGCACAACCCCTTCAAACATATGTGTAACACTTGGTAGCTCAAAAATGATTAGTGTTTCACAACCTAGCAGTGTTTACACAAAGTTCACGATGTGTCTGAGAAGTAGGAATGGTTACTTGTTAATGAGTTGTGATATCAGGGCTGCAATATCTTTTCTGTGATATTAGGTTTGCGATATCAAAGCATGCCAAGTGATATTAGACATCCGATATCGAGACCTATCTCATTGCCTAGAAATAAGAGGTGGGAGCACTTGGTTTGGCAATTGGTTCTAAGTCCCTCACCCAAACTCTTGTAGTTGCTCTCTCTCAAAGTTAGAATTATTTATGAGTGCCCATATTAGGAGTCATAAAGCGAATGGATCTTTATTCAAGAATTGTGTACCTGAGCACACCTTGTGTCCAGAAATAAAGACGAACTTTGTTATAAACCTTGCAGCATTTAGAATAGCTTATTTCTTACCCTTAATGTTATTTACAATTCTTTAATGGTTTGATTAGTTAATTAATGTTTCTTTTATTGATTCATTAATTTTCACAAGTAAGCACACTCAGTACAACCACTTCAAGCATGTGTGGAGCACTTGGTAACCCAGTAACACTTAGCGTTTTGTAACCCCAGTAGTGTTGCACTGGTTTAGGATGGTATGGAAAGTGGGAACAGATGCTAGTGTTAAGACTAGTTAGCACCTAGTTGATTAGTTAATTTAAATTAGTTATTAAGTTAATTCACTTCTTTTCTCTTTAGGACTAGGACATAAAACATAAAAAACATAAAAATCATATACCTCAAGTTTACTTAACCATACAATCGTGCCATATGAGTAAGCTTGGGAAGACAATGATCGCCTAACCCATCCTTGTTCTGTGAAGGCACATAAGCACTTAGTCCTTAGAGTTCAGCCAGATCACGCGTAGTGCTCGTATTCATATGGTTTAGCGTAGGGGTACCTCACCACTCATCATTGGCATCGTTGCTGGGGACCTTGTTATTTGTGCACTAATTAGAAATTTGGAATCTTCCCATCATAACATACCCTTAGGGTTGGTTTTATTAAAATAATTAGAAAAAAGAAAATAAAAGTATCACACATTGAGTAATTAATCATGTCTCCTTCTTCTTACGAGAGTGCTTCACCACCTAGGTCTAACATAATGAACAATCAGAGGCATCGTACACATGATGACCCACCAGTGCCCTAACAGTTTCTTGTGGTATATGTCCATCTCGATGAGTATATACTAAACTTTACCTTTATCCTCCACCAAGATGAACAACTACATTGGCGTGATTTAGAAGGTAACATAGTTTTACCTCTCGATTGCTCAATCCCAAGCATGCTTCTTCATGCTCTCACATGAATTGGTATGCAGCACTTATAGGCAGAGTCTGTTGTGCATGAACACGCCTCGAGAGAGTATTGAACCATGAAGGCACAATGTCAAAGGGACCTATAATAGGAGAGACATCATAAATCTATGAAGGGAAAATGTTCTTAGGATGTCTCGCATGTCCTAAGTGAAAATGAGGATGGCGAACTTGCCTCAGGACGTTTTCCACAAAATGATGTTCCTCCCTTTGACTGTGGTCAAGGGGTTGTGTATTAGAATCTTCACTCAACTATCCATAACCTAGATTCTGGTATGAATAGACACAAAGGGTCTAAACAAGAAACATGAATGCATGATAAAGATGGACATTCAGATTGTAACCGCGACTGAGGCCATGACCACCAAAGAGAAGGTAGCAGGCACTGTCAGGGTGCCAGTCCTTGTTCCTCTTCACCTTCATCATGTCCTTCCCCCTCTCCTTTAGGATCAAAATGTAGTCTTAAAGGGATAAACCCTAAGGATAATGATAGGTGAAACAGGAATAATAGTCGAGAAAGGGGATAAGGCCATTCTAGAGAAACACACTACAAAAAGAGGGAGAGTAGGGAACAACATAGGCATCATAGATACCATAGACAACATGATCACAATGAACCCCTACTTGCTACCTGAAGTATGCTAGATATAACTAAGGTTGTTAGAATCTCAAAAAGGTACCAAAAAGATAACAAGATCAAAAGATTGGACATGAACAATATCCCACGATTTGAAGGGGGATACAACGTTGATCCTCAAAATCATTTACAAGCATTTCATGATGCATGTGTGTTGCAAAACATAGAAAACGAGTGGCAAAAAATCAAGTTGTTTCCATAGACATTGATCAAGGAAGCAGAAAGCTGGTACCAGTCCTTAGAACTAGAATCCATTCGCCGATGGAGTACCATGTTAGAACTATTCAATGATAAGTATCAAATGTACTCCTGAGTATCCAACCTACGAAAGCAAATCCAAGGATGGAAACAAGGAGGACACAAACTCTTGGATGCTATCATGGGCTAATATTATACATTATTACATCATTGCCCTAGCCATGGTTACTTGCAGAGGGAATAACTACATCATCTCGTAGATGGGCTTAGGCATGAAACACGAAGAATCCTTGGGACTTATGCCCAAGGAAGACTATCCAAGCTTAGAGCCCATCAAGTATAGAGATTGTTGGAGCAAGTATAGAGAAAAGAGAGAGTGTGGAGGAGTACAATAGAGATCCTTCCCTCTGAAAGAACGAAGTTAGGTTTTGTGAGGATGAAGAAGACTCACAACTTGAAGAAATGGTGAATAGGAACACTTTTCCCATTCAAAAAATTGCATTAGAAGTATCAACAAAGGTGGACCAAATGTGGGACTCCCTAGATAATAAATTTTAAACCATTCTCAAAATAGTAGAGGATTCTAGGGAACCAGGTAGTGACCGAGAAAGGAGAAAAAAGAAAGAAACTAAATATGCATGTAACAAAGGTAAGGGCAAAGCTACCATCATTGAAGAGGTTGTGGATTCAGATACAGAAAATAATGGTGAATGTGAGATATGTCAATATGACTATCCTAAGGGATGTTGCCCAGTAATCTCACATCTGCAGGAGTCTAGGATGTATGCACTAAACCCACGATTAAAACACCCTAAAGATTATCTTATCCTCAAGATAACACAAGACAATTCTACCAACCATTGACGTACTATCCAAGTGGAACTCCAACACAACCAAATGAATAGCATAAATAGTGGCAACACCCATAATTATGGGAAATGCCACAACCACATCAACAGTACCCTTATCGTCAATTTGATCCATATGGGTACTATGTGTAGCAGCCAATCTCTCCATGTGACTCCACTAGTCACGTCATTCCTCAGCCTTGCTACCAAACCCACAAGTACTATAGAACTCCATCTCCTATGAGAGATGTTCCACAAATGTACTATCCTTATCATCTAACTACACCTCTTCCACCCTTAGCTCCATTACCACTTACTGTAGCTATGCAGGGTGAGCTCCCTACCCAACCATAGCAACGTAATGCTACAAGGGGTGTCAACCCTCAACCTACTGTTGGTTTAGACAACTATGCAAAGAAAAGACCTTTCTTTAGAACCAATAGTCCAACTAAGTTCTTACAATCACAAGTGACAAATTCTCTGAATGCCTCACCACCATTCGAATCTTTAGAGCTTCCTTTGAACCAAAGGCTACACTTAACACACATGTTCATGTTGAATCATGCAATTACTGATTGGATTAAAGCTAGTCATCTTCCTAGAAAATTTGCTAATCTTGGAAGTCCTCTTATATATTTGCAAATTACTAGGAACGAACCTTGCAAAGCTCTTTTGGATTTAGGTTCTGGTGTTAACTTAATCTCTTAGGAAATGTACAAAGCCTGGAACCTACCTCCACTAAAAAAGAGTAACATATGTTTAGAGTTGGCCAACCAGTCCATCACTGTCCCATTAGGACAAGTGGAGGACATTGTCACCACTATTTGTGAGTGGTCGTATCTAGCCAATTTCCTAGTGATTCAAGTCAACAACTATAAGGGGAACTTCCCAATCATAATGAAAAAAGCATGGCTAAGCACAATTGACGTGTGCCTAGGAATATGAGATCTTTCCCTAGAAATCTCAAAGGAAAATACATTTGCAAAGATTGAGAAAAAGAAAGTTGCATGCATCGCATATAGTGACACAGGGTGTAATTACGTGTAGAAGTCTTGGTTTGTACAATGTTTAACATTGCCTACATGCAACTAATGTGCACCAATAACTAACATATAAAGATGCTTGTATGCAGTAGCCACAAGATAGGAAGGCACCCAGTGGTTGACATCTGACCAAGAAAATGATTCAAATATATGCATTGAACCAACTTAGAGTTTGACTTGCACCTACATTGATAGCATAGATACATTAGAGCAAGTCCATTGCCAAGTTCCAAGTCCTAACATGGAAAATATCAATTGGAGAAAGTTGGAAATCCCTAAATAGTTCAAGCAAAAGCCCCTTGAGTTAAAAACATTGCTCACTGGTATGGAGTATACATTTCTCAAAAATGGAAAATTGATAATCATTAACGATAAGCTTACTCCTCAACAAAAAGAAATACTGCTAAAAATGATAAAAAAATGGTCAAAATCCTTTGCTTGGTCATATCTTAAATTAACTAGAATAGATCCTAGGATATACCAACATAGAATTTACACTGACCCTTCCATGAGACCTTGACGGTAACCATAGAGGTGACTGAACCAAAAGCTTAAGCAACTGGTTAAAGAAGAAATTGAATAACTTCTAAAAGTTGGGTTCATCTATCCTATTGCTGATAGTGAATGGGTTAGTCCATTAGTCATTGTGCCCAAAAAGGGGGGTAAATGGAGGATGTGTATAGACTTTAGGTTACTAAACATGGCAACATTTAAAAACCATTTTCCATTGTCATTCATAGACCAAGTCTTAGATACCATTGCAGAGCATTACTACTATAGTTTTCTGGATGGTTGCAGCAGATACAATAAAATTCAAATAGCATAAGAAGACCAAGACAAGACTACATTCACAAGTCCTTGGGGAACATTTGCATACAAATAGATGTTGTTTGGCTTCTGTAATCCCCCAGCAACATTTTCACGTTTGGTTCTAAGCATATTTAAGTAGCAAATAGGAAATTGTGTGGAGGTCTTTATGGATGATTTCTCCACCTATGGAGTGGACTTTGATCAAGCATTGGATCAATTAGAGTAAATATTGAAACTTAAGGCTCAATTGGAAAAGAAATCCATTTAATGATCCAAGAAGGCGTTGTATTAGGGCACAAGATTTCACAAACAGGGATAGAGGTAGATCCCAAAAGGATTAAGGTCATCCAAGGAATCACTTGGCCACCTAAAACTGTAAAAGACATCTCATAATTCCTTGGACATACTGGCTATTATAGATGCTTCATTGAGAAATTTTCAAAGGTTGCAAAACCATTGGTCAAATTAATGAAGAAGGACATACATTTTGAATGGACCAAGGAATGCGAGCTAGACTTCTAAACCTTAAAGCAAAGGTTCATAGAAACACCAATCCTACAAGCTCCTGACTAGTCTAGACCATTCCATATAATGACTGACATGCCCAAATTCGCCTTAGGCGCCATACTTACACAGTTAGATGACCAGGAACGATGCTATTACATCCACTGTGTGAGTCAAAGTATTGTTGGTGCATAACTCAATTACATCACAATGGAAAAAGAGTTAATGAATGTGGTGTTTGCACTAGAAAAATTTAGGCACTGTGTATTGGGCTATAAGATACTTGTACACATAGGTTATAGTGCAATTCGGTTCCTAATGAATAAACCAATGGTGATCCCTTGCAGCATACGATGGCTCATGATCTTACAAGAGTTCGATCTTACGACGATCGATTGTAAAGGCACTGAGAATGTTGTTGCTAATCATTTATCTCGCTTGTGATGGGACAATAAAGAGGATGAATGTCCAATTTTTGACCATTTCCTTGATGAACTCCTCTTTGCAGGTATGATAAACAATCAATTAACCAAAAATACAAATTGGTATAGTAGCATTCTTACCTATATTCTCACACAAAAACTACCATAAGAGCTTGACATTAAGAAGAAATGACAATTTCTTCACTGAGCCAAATATTTCATGGAAATCAACAAGCACCTTTATAAGGTGTGTTCCAATGGCTTGGTCCGATAGTGTGTTCTTGATATAGATCAATTGCAAGTTCTCCAAGATGCTCATGAGGGCCCTTGTGGGGGTCGTTATGCTGGGAGATGAAAAACCATTAAAATCTTTCTTGCAAGATATTATTGGCCTACATTGTTCTAGGATGCTCATCATTTCGTCCAATCTTGTGAGCGTTGCCAATGTGATGAGGGAATGACTTCTAGAATGGAGGGTTTGCAACAATGGATTCAACCCTTAGAATCCTTCGACATATGGGGAATTGATTTTATGGGGCCTATTACACCGATGTCCAATGGAAAATTCTACATTGTTGTTGCTATTGACTATTTTACCAAGTGGGCAATAGCTGCCGTTGTTACAGATTGTACATCATCTACCACTGCACAATTTGTTTAACGACAAATCGTAAATAGGTTTGGTGTGCCTTGTGCACTTATTTCTGATAATGGTACACATATCATAGGTATGAATTTTTGAAAGTTAATGCAATGCATAGGAGTTGAGCATAAACTAACTACACCATATCATCCTCAAGAGAATGGTCAAGGTGAAGTCACCAATAGGGAGATCACAAAAATATTGACTCGGACCATTAGCAAATATAGGCGAGACTGAAGCACCAAAATAAATGATGCTCTTTGGGCATACCGCTCCACATGGAAACTCTCTATAGGCTACTCTTCCTATGAGTTAGTGTACGGTAAAATTTTGATGCTTCCTATTCAAGCCGAGCTCCATACACTATCCACAACATGTGACCTTAACCTTGAACTCAATCTAGCACCAAAAAAATGGTTAATGAACCTTAACTTGCTACATGAGAATCGACTAGCTGCTCTGTCATCCAATGAACTACACAAGGCCTTTAACAAATAACGTCATGACCTAAGGATTAGGAAGGTCAAATACCAACCAGGAGATAAGGTTCTTTATTGGAATCCCACACATGTACCACAACGAACTAAATTTCAAATGTTGTGAGAAGGACCTTATATCATTCATGAAAATTTTCCTTCAAAGGTCATGATGGTCTATAAAGCTGAAAGCTCGGATAAGAAATTACTGGTCAACATCCAGCAAACCAAACCCTTCCATGAGCCTAAAAAAACTAGTACTAACAACCTTGCTCATTATTTCAGATCTCCTCCTTCCAACTCTGTCATGGAGGAGATGGCCACCAATGCTAACCATTCTCAGCCCTTATTTCCTTTTTCTTTTTTTGTTTTACACATTTTTGTTTTACACATTTTTCATCTTTACTTATTTTTGTTTTACACCATTGTTAACATTTTTACTATTTCTTTGTTTGATTTATTCTTATTCGTCACATAATAAGTGCTCACGATGGTGGGTTGTATTATAATAAGTGCTAATTGCTAATGTTTGGTTTTTACCTTTGACTTTCAATGTTGATGCTAAGATATTGTTTCTTTTGATAAAACAGGAAATGTGTCCAAATCACCCAATTATCCATGCAACTCTATGGTTTTCCTTGTTTTGGAAATGTACTATCCCTTTTCTAAGAAAACTTATTAATGAATCAGTGCCTTAGTACCCTTCAAACCAAGGAAAGATTCAAATGTATGGAAAAGGGTGTGACCTCAAGGGGATTCCATGCATTTGTGCTAGTTATTCTCTTGGGTACTTCGATGTTTTTTGTAAAGTCCTCTATCATTCTACTATTGACTAATATATCAGGAAGTTGACTAAATCAAATAAGTCTTTGCATGGTGTGGTTCTTATAAAAAAAGGTGAGAATTCAAAGCACACCCCTTAGACATAATAAAGAAACATGGACTACAAGCACTAGTTATGGCACTCTAAATACATGTTACCCATGCCTAAAGGTTCCCTCTAACTAAGGCCCTTTCTCACTTCCTGCTACTCTATCTTTCTCTTGTTGCAATGGTGGTGACTCTGTGGAAGCATTCTTGTTACTTCAGGAGGATGGCTTGGTCAAGTGTGTTGATGCGAGGTCACTCGATATGGATAGTTGAATATGGATTTGGACAGAATTTTATTAAGTCACCTTAACCACATATTACACAAGGGACTTTACACCACCTTAATTTTGGGACTCCATTCCATTCTCTCCTCTCTTTCCATATTACTTTCCACATTCCACCTCATTGCCAGATTTATGATGAGTCTATATCTTGATTGACATATTGTTTGTCTTCGGTAAAACTATTATGGGTAAGCTCTTAACCTTTGTTTCCATATGTCATTCTAAGAGCCTACGGACTCTTTGGTTTGTAGGTTTGTGAGGACTCACTGGCATTCCTCTTTGGTGCAATTTTTAAGCTCTTTCCCTTCAACATTTCTTGCAATCAACTATTTCTTATTCATCCCCATTAATGACATCTATTTTTTCTTTTGTTTTATTGGCTTCACCATTGTTATTTCTCTTATCCTTCTTGTTCTTTAAATTTTTCCATCCTATTTCTACCAAAGGTTCGCTCTTAGTCATGGGGGCCCTATCACAAATTTTTCCATTCCATACTTTCCTTACCCCTACACCTTGGGTAGTTATCAGTCCCAAAAGGTTCGCCCAATATCTTCCATACCCACAACCTAGCCAATGTACTTCATATCGAGGCAAGGTATTAGTTGCATTAGGTTTTATCTACCCTTGCTAATCCATGATTGTGTTGTGTGTGTAGATGGTGATTACATGAAAAATGGACTGGGCTAAGAGGGAGCACTCAGGATGGACTAGAGCTGGAGCATTTATGCAAGGAACAAGTTTGGACATGTGGCTATGGATGAACAACAGAGTGCATATTTTCAACATTGGCAACAACACACCTCATTTTCTTTTTTTCTTCTCTCTCTCTCTCTTCAAGTTATCGAATGAGGGTCTGGATGTCATCTATGTATAGTGTTCACCACAATGGTTATGAACACCAATGCTATAATATATTTTTTGATCCATTCTGCAGGCATTTTGAGTCTGTCATCCCATGTCACCATCAGTTGTCATTTAGTCAATAATCCCATACCTTTCCAATATTTTGTAAGGAACTTGAGGATGAGTTTTTATTCAGTTGTGGGGGTATGATGAGTCACGATATTGGGGTCATGATATCACATCCACAATATCAAGTTTGTGATATCAGACATCTAATATCGGGACCTATCTCATTGCCTATAAATAAGAGGCAGGTGGACGTGGTTTGGAAATTAGTTCTTAGTCCCTTACCCAAACTCTTGCAGTTTCTCCCTCTCAAAGTTAGAATTATTTCTAAGTTCTCATAGTAGGAGTCATAAAGCAAACAAATCTTTATTTGAGCATTATGTACCTGAGCACACCTTGTATCCAGAAATAAAGATGAACTTTGTGATAAACCTTGTAGCATTTAGAATATCTTATTTCTTACCATTAATGTTATTTACAATTATTTAATGCTTTTATTAGTTAATTAATGTTTCTTTTATTGAATTGTTAATTCTCACAAGTAGGCACACTCAGTATGACCACTTCGAGCATGCGTGGAGCACTTGGTAACCCAGTAACGATTAGCATTTGGTAACCCTAGTAGTGTTGCACTGGTTCAGGATGTGTACAGAAAGTGGGAATGGATGCTAATGTTAGGACTAGTTAGGACCTAGCTGATTAGTTAATTTTAATTAGTTATTCAATTAATTCACTTCTTCCCTCTTTAGCACTAGGACATAAAACATAAAAAGCATAAAAATCATATACCTCAAGTTTGCTTAACCATACAATCTTGCCATACGAGTAAGCTTGGGAAGATAATGATTGCTTAACACATCCTTGTTCTGTGAAGGTGCATAAGCACTTAGTCCTTGGAGTTCGACCGGATCATGCGTAACGCTGGTATTCGTATGGTTGAGCATAGGGGTACTTCGCTGCTCATCACTTGTGTTAGGCTAGATTAGACCATAGTTTTCTTTGTGATTAATCACTCTTACTTTCATCTTTGTTCTAGGCAAGTAATTTCATAAAAATACAAAATAATAAAAATATTATGCCTCAATCACACTTAACCATACAATTGCATTCTACAAGTGGGACTAGGAAGACAATGAATAGACAATATGCACACACTATTTAGCTCTAGCATACTTAGTAATTATAGTTTGTAGAATTCGACTAGATTGCACATGAACGCCTGTGATTCGTATGGTTGGGCATAGGGGTACCTTTTCACTCATCAAGAGTCATAGACAATGTCTTTTTCATGAATATAAATGATCTTTTTAAATATCAAAGCACTATTTACTAGAAAATTTTACTAGACAAAAATCACACCTATTATCTTATATGGTACTAAATAATGGTGGTACTAAATGATGGTACAAGAGAAGCAAGAACAATGAATCAATATGTAAAAAATGTGAATACTTATAGATGCTAAATGTTAATGGAAGATATAAGTTGCCGAATACAAACATTCAAGGATGACTTAGAGTGTCTTGTACTGAAAAGTTCCAGGATTGACATCTTAAATAGTTTAGGCAAAGAAGATAAGATGAGCCTAAGGTTGCTACATTACTGCACCAAAAAATCCATAAAAAGAGAGACAAAGAAAAAAGAAAAAAAGAAGTGATAGGAAAAAAAATCATTGTGGATGATACTAAGAATTTGTAAATAAACAAAGCTTTATGTCTTCTTCATATAACTGAATTGTGAAAAAGAACTTAGGTAACTTGAAACACCCTAAAAGAAAATACGGGGTCATCCTAGCTCCACCAGGGTCTTGCCGTCCATACAAGCATCATGAAAGTCCACCGGGAAAAGAACGTTCTGAGTCCATGATGGCCCGCTCGTTAAATTTTCTACTTTAGGCATGGCCTGCCAAAGTAGTCTGAATAGCCGGCAGCCAGCTTAGAAATGGTGTCCAGAATCAGCGACGGAAGTCTAGATGCATGGGAAAAGTAGTTCAGCAAGTTTTCTAAGTCACAAAGCATGCTACGCTACAATATGTAGCGTAGCAAGCCTTAGGAAACAATGGTGGAATAGGATGTTATGCTACGCACTATCACATGGCGTAACATAGCAACAACTTCACTATCCGCTCCCCTCACCCAACTTTGAATTCTACAGTGACCTCTCTTTTTGTAAGGAAGTGGCGGACCATGTCTACTGCTACACTACGCTAAGCTACATGGTGCAGCAAGGCGTAGCAATCCTACGAAAAAGGAGCATAAGGTAGTTCAAAAGGCGAAATCAGCAAAGTGTGCAAAACTTGCATCTTAGGGGAATGGTTTGCGTAGTGAAGCTGCCATGATCAACGTCGGTCGCTATGCTATGCTACACTACGTAGCGTAGCATCGCGTAACAAATACGTGACATATAGCGAGACGCGCGACAAGAGGCTACACCAAGTCAAGCAAGTCACGTCACAAAATATAGCACGACATGAAGGTGGTTGTGCAAAAACAATGCACTCCACCTCAATCAAGCCTTTGGCACATGCCTCTAGGGGCTGGTGGCGCAGTCACAACATAGTAGGATCATAGTTATTGCTCTCATTGCAATAGTTTGGTAAGCCCAATGCTTACAAATGACTCAGGTAGCGCCAGTGAGGAGACGGAGGTCCGCAACATGAAATATTCAAATGGTCACCTTTGCCTACCTTCCGCCCTATAAATAGCCCATCAAACAGCACGCAAAGGATCCAGTCCACGAAAAATAAAAAAAAAGAAAAAAGAATACATGTGAACTTACATTAAGAAAAGAACAAAGGGGGGACCAGCAATCTATAAAAGGGACCTCTCTCGGTTGGTAAAGAGTCCAGGGACCTCGCTCTACCACCTTGGTAGGATCTCACCTGCATTGCATATATGCAAAGTCTATGCCCAAGTGCATAGTTATTTTCTTTCCTATCTCCCGACACACTTTGATCACTCTTGGGACTTTCTACACTCTGTCACATCATGCAACCGACAATGCCATTCCTTGACCAGACAGATTTACAGCTCTGAAGCGGTGCATGTCCCTAACTATACCTTACATTACTTCTTATTTACTACCTGGCTTCCTTGTATTATTTTTTGTTTTGTTTACCTTCAAGCACCATCTCATATCATTGTCACACTTACGTTTATTTATTATTTCGCATCATCGCTGCATTTTTAGTCTTTTTCTTTTCCCACTGCAAGCACCACCCCACAACTCATATAGTTTATATTGCAAAAGGCTATCTTGAAGTCGACGTAAGTCCCTATCTGATCGACCAGACCATTCAGGGCACCCCGTGTTCGCATACACCCAGCACCACCCTCCCGTAGGAACGGGGTCAGAACTGTCGCATCCGTCGACTTTGGCATTCTTCCAGCCACCAATATTTTCGGTCGCTACAGTTTTTTGATGCTAGAAGGAGGGCCTATTGGTGCCTTTGCTATGTGTAACGGTAGTTCTATGAGCATTCTGCGCACTGATATGCACGAGCATAGACGCGACACCCTCCTACGGTTGTTTGCACTCTGTGCGGCATAGATCGGTCACCTCAACAGTTCCTCCGGAGCCCCATAGAACACAAGTCCTCCAATCACCGATCAACTAGCTCACTTTACAATCATCTTGAATGCATGCTGCACCCTGCCTCGGGTGGTGTAGATCAGTCACCTGGACAGTCCCTCCGGGACCCCGTGAGACATAAAACCTGCCTGATTGCTAGTTAACTTTCCCATCCTACAGTTGTCTCACCTGCGTTCTGTACCTCCTCCCAAGTAGTACAGAATAGTCACCTTGACGGTCCCTCTGGGATCCCACTAGACACAAAATTTATCTAGTCACTAGTTAATTTGCTCGTCTTACGGTAGTCTCGTATGCCTTCCACACCCCGCATTAGCGTAGACTTGACACCCTTTGTGGTTGTTTGAGCATTGTGTGGTGTAGATCGATCGCCTCGACGGTTCCTCTGGAACCCTATGAGACAATAGGCCTTCAGACGATGATTTAACCTGCTTCCTCTATAGTGTTCCCACATGTGCCTTGCATCCTAGCTGGCATAGATGAAAGCGTGACACCCTTTGGCTTTATTTTCGTCTTGTGTGGGGCAGGTCAGTCGCCTCGACGGTTCATCTGGGATCCTGCAAGACGAAAAGCCATCTATTTTCATTTTGTTGAATCCTTCTATTCTTTTGCATTTTCTAGAATTTTCACATAATCTTTATAGAATTTTCGCATAATCACTTGCTGAACGATGACTTCTGCCACCACCGTTGTTGATATCTCCAACATGGAGGTGCCCTTCGCAACCCAAGGCACTACTGGTGTCGAACAATGATTGGATCCAACACCAAGAGCATGCCGGTCCCTCAGAATCCAAAATCAAGGACCTGAGGGCCTATCCCAGCAACACAAGCATTACAATTTCCTTTACGCTACGGTGTAGGCTAACCTGCCCTTAGATTTACACGAACTTGAAGAAAAACGTAGCTTCGAGTTTGCAACGGGGAAGAATTCATTCCTAACCAGGGCATTTCCCTACCCCTAACACAAGCAAACCAAAGGCTGCTAGATCAACTAATCCAGTTGAAAAGGCTTAGGGGGCAACAAGACACAGCATCCAACTAGTATGATGCCTTTCAGGACGGGTAGGAGGAACTCGATTCCCAATCGGACGAGGGAGGCCCAGCCAACCCCATTCTTGTCTCGTCCTTCTAGGCCAACTCGTTGCCTACCACCACCCCCTTCACCACCATGCCAATGCTTCAGCAGCCTATAACTACAACTACAGTGGGTAGCCATGCTACATTCCCCTATCGCCTGGTTGCACCTGCAGCAACTGTGCCATCGCAAGCCGTTTATCAGCACACTACCGCGACATGCAACATACCTATTGCGGCTACTCTACCACATGTCCACACTGTACCTACTCTACAACTGCACCTATCTCCCATACCAATTCCTTCATATGCGACCGTACAACCCACTATGGTGGGCCTAGGTTCATCCACGTGGTGGCCTCTGTTCGCTTCTTCGTCCATTCCACAATCGTCGTAGGTGTCTCATTACACTCGTCATCATGTCTATTCACCCCCCAAATGGCAAAACCTGGCATGGGCCCATGGGGGGTCCCACTGGTATCTCAAACAACCTATTCAGTAGCTTATCCCACTATCACTGCTCTAACAATACCACCCACCAAATGGTGGACAATGCAAACAACACCTTTGGTAGGGGCAGCCTCAACGGCACAGCCGATGGGACAAATTGCCACCATTGCCATGCCACCTATGGGAATTGCCTCTATAGTCCCTCAGCCATCTACAGCATCCCTAGGTCTGGACCAAGCTTTTCAGCTTATTCAGACCCTAATCGAGGATGTAAAATGCCTCTAAGTTGTTGGGTTTGATACAGTACGAGTCATGGACTTTTACCAAGACGACCCTATCAACCCCGCAATCCTGACCTTGATACTACCACCTGAGATGTCCCTCCCACACTTCATGAAGTACGATGGGGAAGGAGATCCCAATACACATCTCATCACTTTCCGATCAGAGTCTTTGTTGCTGCAACAATGGCCGCATACAATCATTCACGTTTTTGTCATGTCCCTAGCCGGGAAAGCCCTAGATTAGTATCGTGCGTTGCCACATTCATCCATTTCAACTTTGGAGGAACTCTTGACCCAGTTTGTGACATGCTTCAAGTATAACTTGAAGCCAGAAACCATACTAGATCAGCTGATGAGCATGAAACAAGACCCGCTAGAAGCAGTTCAAAAATTCATTCAACAATGGAGTGCAACCCTTAAACAAAATTTGCGAACCTATAGTGGAGGCTCATTTATTATCCATCTTTAAGGGTGTAGTGAATGACTTCATCAAGTCAAAACTATATTACCTTGCTCCACGCTCACTTAGTTAAGCTTTCGCTCAAACGAAAAGCATACAAGATGCAGCCAAGGCAAGTAAAAACCCGGCTTACGTCACTTATAGAAACAGTTTTGCAAAGAAAGACAAAGGCAAGGCCCCAACAACCATGGTAGCTACTGTGGTAGCTAAGGCTAAACCCAAACAGAACAATAGAGGAACAAGAATAACAAAAAATCGACCATACCTATAGCCGACTCAGGACCTAAGCCGGGCCAAGCATCACAACCCGCTACCCCCACACTCGAGACATCTGCATACACTAAACCTAATTTTGAATGTAAAGATCGTTCAAAATATACCCCGCTGCCCCTCAAGCCTTTAGAACTCCTAAAGCAACTGTTGGCAGGGGGATACATTCAACACAAGAGGATGTCAAAGGAAGCAAACATGAGGCATCGACGCTACTGCGAGCTCCTTAGAAATTCCTCTTTAGCCCTGTCCAACGAACCTCCAGTCGCTAAAATTTTTAGGCTGGATAGGTTTTGTGATTACCACCAACTATGTGGTCATACCATGGATTATTATCTATCATTGCAAGATGACGTACAAAGATTAATTGACCTAGGGCATTTGGTGCTAGATGAAAGTAGCCCAGTACACCTTGAAAACCAATCCATGTACATCTATACCGACCCACTCAACACCAACAATGCTAGTTACATAATCAACGCCATTGGTATTGACAATGATCCCATGCCACCCTTCCAACCATTTGTGATTCATGTGCCTCAGCGTAGTACTCCCAAGCCACCAATGGCCAGTCCAAGCCCATAGTCTCCCTTCATCCTGAAAGTCCCACCACGAACATCTACCTCTGCACCTCCCACTAGTGGGGTTGTGCAACCCCGTCCACTAACACCTCTAGCCCCATTTGTCATCAGGACAACAACATCCTTAACAGCTCCCATCCCGTGTAGCAACAAACAACTTCCTCACCCTATAATGCAAGAAACCTACTAGACAGGTGAGGTGTCAAAAAGGAATACCATCAAAAGCCTCCCTAAGACTATGCCTTCACCCCTTAAATTTACACCTTCATCACCAATGACAAATGTTGACGCGAGCACACAACTTATTACATCTTGTCACCAAAAATGTGAACCTAGGTCTGGGGCCATCTCCCCTCGGGAGATTCATCTTCTAGGATGAATTGAGAAGGAGGGTGCCAAACCGATGAGCGGCCAAGACTTCTTGAACACCCTAACCCAGGTTGGGCAAACCCTAAAGCAAACAAATACCATGTTAAGTCTATACGACTTAGTCATGGCATCCGCCTCTCATCGCGAGGCTTTGGTTCACACGTTAACGGCAATCCCAGTCGATGAAAACATGTCGGTAGATGAGAAAACAATCCACTCAGTCATACTCCCCCCTGCACCCATGGAGTCTACACCTCCACTAACTTTCAGTAACAAAGCCCTTAAGGAAGATCCTGAAAGGGGTCAAGTGACTACCGTGCTGCTCTTCATCATAATTCGGGTTGGTCAATATCGAATACGGAGGGTACATGTTGATGATGGGGCAGCTACAAACGTCATCTCTTTGCCTATCATAGAGAAACTGGGGTTGGTCGATCAGATCAAACTAACAGCAACATCATGCCTACGGTCATTCAATAGGGCACGTGTCCTAGTAAAAGGGATAGTTCATGTAAATTTTGTAGTAGGGAATGAGCTCCCCATGGATGCAACGTTCATCGTAGTCGAAGAAATGCCCGAGTTTAACCTAATCTTGGGAAGATCGTGGTTAGCACAACTCGGGATGGTTTCCTTGCCTATAAACTAGGAAATCCACTTACCATACGAGGGAAGAGAGGTGATAATCCATGGCGACGGGGTGGTAACATGAACAATTAGTAACCTAAACGCAGAACAAGGTTCAGAGATTACAAACTCTGAAGATGAAAAATCTGTTCATGCATGCACCAACCATACAGCAGAGGGATCGGCCCAACCAAGCGATCCCTAGGTAGAAAACATCTGGGAGGAGTTGTCTTTTCAAGCGAGGGACAGTGGCACAAGCGAGGGTCCTGGCAAAATGCCTCGACCTTACATCCCTGTCAACCCACGAAAGGTCAGGAGACAACTACACATAGCATAGCATCCTTGTTACCTCTCACCTAGTCACCATCCTCGCATATTCATTTTCTATTAAGCCCGCCAGGGTGTCGTCTTTTCAAAAACCAACAAACAGCCCGAAATGGCCTAAAATTAGCATCCTAGAGTACGAAAACTTCACATAACACACATAATAACAAGAAATCGGTTTTTCTTTTTGAAATTTCGACATTTCATTCAAAACTTTTGCATATTGGCAGTGTTTGTAAACTCTTCCAACAAAAAAAGAGAGGGAGGATCTGCCCTCACGCCCTCACAAGCTACCCCCGCTCACATTGCCTTTACCATTTATCTCTAGCTCATTCCCCTGCACCTCATTCACTTGCACATCTTCTACTCCCATATTTCCCCCTACTGACACCTCATTCCTTCCCTCCACAGGCCTCACATCCTCATTAAGAGCCTGTATCCTAAAGGATAAGGTAGTTAGTAGGGGCAAAAAATGCAATAAATGATAGCTGTAGCAGAGCATCAAAGAAACTGACCTGAGGGGAGCTCGTGTCTGTCACAAGAGGTATCTAGTCTAGACTAAGCCTAAGATGATGTTCAATCTCCTCCATTAGGATATTCACCCAAGACGTGTCATTAGGTTCAGCATTCGCAGCGGTAACTTTTTCCTTTTTCGAGATTGTCCAATTTAGAGGTCGCAGGGAAAGGGAGGTGGTGGTGATCTCCCCTGTAGGAAGGGTCACCCCCAAATCTGGGGATTCCATGACCTGCACCTGCTCTTTAAACTTGGCATAAGCCTCAGAAGCGTCGATGGCCTTCACAAACACCTCATACGAGAATTCCTCCATAGCAGCATCTCTATATAGCCTTCGATGGGTTTCATTTTCTTGCTTGTATGTATACTTGTGGTCCCTTTGGGCCTTCCCCCATTCGAAGATCTTGGTGCTCATGTCTTTCATATCCTGGCACTTCTGGGTCAGCAAATTCATCCACATATGTTGTTCGACTATTTTGCAGGTGGATTCTATGTTCTGACGAACGACGGTCCAAAATCTGGCGTGATCAACCATAGCCCTTTGCGAATCCATAGGGTCTGGACTACGGTTCATGAGGAAATCGACCCTCGACTTAAGGTTCTCCACCTCGGCAACCAGTTCCGTCTCTCTCTGCTCATCCCTATGAGTCCATTTCCACAATTCCTCATTGATACGTCTACATTTCCATAGGGAGTGCACCGAATGCAAAATGCATTTGTAAGCCTTGTCAAATATGCGATGGGGCACTTCAATTATGTCAGATGAAAGTGTGGGCACCGCGCCAATTTCCATAGGTCGGGCTAGGTCCCATTTGAGTTGAGAAGCTAAAGAAAGTATAGCAATCATGTCAACATAACATAAATCAATACGTTTAGAGTTGTAGAATAGCAACATAGGGGCTATTAACACTCCCACTCACCTACACAAGGGTCCGCCTGTTGAAGGCGTTTGATCATGTCATCAACTAGCCCTTGAACAAACGTAAACTTGTCAAGAATTTCAGCCCACAACTCCGTCTAGGGTGGAGAAGGTCCTGATACATCAGCAGTAGCACCTATTACGTAATTTAGCATGAAAACAATAGCTGAAGTAGACTACGATAGGACACATCCAAAGCCTAAACTCACCAGTATTCGGTTGTTGCCTCGCATCATGCTGGTGCAAGAAAATTGCGGTAGGTTCTGTAGAAGGCCTAGCCAGGTCTGTAGGAACCCCTACCTCAACCACTGGTGCTTTTCCTTTCAGGAGGGCAGCATCCTTTTTATTTTGGGAATAGACCTCTGTGTCGATCAGAAGAGGCTCCCTAATGACAAGAGCCCCTGCCCTAGGGAGAAATGCCCCAGTATCTTTAGCTAGGGCCCTCTCTTCCAAAGCTAGGCCCCCCGTATCTCTATTTGTCACCCCCGGTTTGAGGACTGACACTTCCTCGTCACCTTCTTCTTCTGCTATTCGTAAAGGGTATACACACAATAAATCAAAGTTTATTAACTCAAAACTGATGCCATGCCACAAAGAATCACTTAGCTAAACATGAAATAGTTAGTATCCTAAACGCTCACCAATGGGGGGTTGCGTTCGCCGCAACTTGAACCGTAGTCGTCACTCCTCTTCACGAGGGCTTTCCCTAGTAGGGGGAGCTCTCTTTCTCCACAACTCCGCAAGGACAGCCTTAGCCATAAGACGATCACCCTGGGTCGTGTTGCCGAGTATGGTAGGGGGATTCCCCTACACTGTCCTGGCCACAAGCACTACGAACCGACAGACCCTTAGTCGTTATGGAAAATGAATCCCTGACCACTTTCGAGGGAGCCTGGGCTTGCATGGTTTGAAAGACCTGTCAAATCCACGACTTGGGGACCTATTCATGATCCACCTCGGACCAGACCCCATCTTCCTGGACTACTAGGAACTCCGCAAAGCGCTTCAAACAGCCAATATAGAAGGCATAGTGTATGTTAGAACAGGACTCCGTTTACTCACGGAGCCCCAAAATCTTGCCCTGCAAGCCACTACATAGGAATTTATCCTAGTTATAACGGGCCCCTTCCTCCATGACCTCCCACATTATCCAAGCCTGCCCGAGTCCCAAGATCTTTCCTTGGGTAAGCAGCTGAGGGAATGCACGAGCACGAAACACCGGGTATACCCCCATGGCAGAACCGTCCTTAAGCTTTTCCATAGGGAACCCTTTCCGCTCCTTGGTGAGCCTCAGCCACTCTTCAATATGCTTCTTATGGAGGGTCAACTCCTACTTACCCTTCAACATCACATCGACGCTGTCATTAGGAATGTCGAACAAATCTACGAATAGCTAGTCATTGATGTCAATGACCACCTGCACATCCCGCACGTATGTACGAAAGCAACTTGCCTACCCAGAAAAGGAGTCGACCAGGGAAAGCATCTTGGTAGTAGGAACGCCTGGATTTAGTGTCATAAACAAATCCATAAGCCCAACCATCCGAATTCTTCTAAGCAAGGGACCTGGAGCCCCTCGTTCCAACCAGCTCTGGCTTGCCAACACCTCACCGTACTTGAAGTAGATGAGACCCCTTTTCCCTCTGGCAGTCACCACCGTCACTTCGCGGGGCTTCTTCGCTCCTGTGGCAATCATCACAAAGCATATGTAAAAAAAATGACACCCACTCATTAATCCACCAGGCCTATATGATGAGGGGAATAGTGGGAGTTCAGCCACTAAGACTTCTTCGAGCGTAACTTGCTTAAAGGGTTCCCTCCACTCCTTTTCCAGCCAGCCTTTCGTCCAAAAATTAGAGTAGAAAGAGGTGAGCATGCGTAAGTGGGGATGGTACCCTTCCCCACAAAGAGCAATCATGCTCACTCGCAAGCTCCTCGCAGAGGCAAATTCCTTCAGGGCTAGTTGTGCCATGGCCAATTCATCCGGCTGATCATGAACCCCGTCGTCATTAAGGTAGAACCTGATGACAAGTGCACGCTATCAACACTCGGCAGAACATAGCCAATGTTGCACAATAAAATAGAGACGTAAAACTCACTTACCAACACAATAAACGGTCCCCTGTGGGTTCAGAAAATATGTCGCCATGTGGCATGTGAGGTACAACGTGTTGAAGGGATGATAGCACTGGTATGATGGCATGTCCCAAATCCAGGCCAAGCACCTCAACCTTATGGAATCTGGAGAAGATCCTCCTCCCGACCTGCCTGAAGTTGTGTCGTCGTTAAGATATCTTAGGACGCCCCGACTTGCTCCTAGCAGCAAAGCCTCTATCACACTGGATGCCCATGCCTCATCTAAAAAGGACCAAACCATGAGACTAAAATGGCTGAGGAGGAATTGCAAGAAGTCTCGCGCCCCATCTCTAAACCAAACCGCTTAACCTCCCAAACAGATCGAAGGAGGGGGAATGTTAGCCATAGGCCCACCTACATGACACAAGACTCCTTCCAGATCCAAAACGACCAATCTAGACCTTGGCCCTACCCTGCATAATAGAAACAACAAACAGTGACATCAAACGTGAACATAATACATGCATGACGCAGGAGCGCCTAGCCGACCATAAGCAAAACATAGTATGATCCCTGTTCATCATGGCACAACAGAGATGCAAAAGCCTAGCATAGCAAGAGCATGCAAGTAACTGGGCATAGCAATAAGATAAATAATAGCAGACCTAAACAGGATGTGCATTGTACGTCATACAAGCCCCCTCCCAAAGGTTTCATAGTTCAGTAGTTTCAAAGACCTTGGTCTTGCAGCCGTGGTAATAGCCATGGTAGTAATGGCCTTGCATATAACCATAATGAAAACCTTCCACAATAGTGATGACCGAAAGAAAGCAAGACCGCGATAGCACCAAAGCCAAGATAATGCATCCATAGAAAATACCAATAGCAAAATAAACAAGACATAAAGCCAAAGTGGAAGAAGGTAGAAGGTGCAAGGAGAAAGGAGTGGAAGAGACATATAAAACTCACTGGGTCAATAGTGTGTCCTCCCGTGT